>JAKUCM010001860.1:0-15021 GCA_023374145.1 Lepidium sativum
GTATTTTGCTTGATTTCTTTCCAGAACTTAAAACCCTTCAAAGGCAGGCCACGGGACCCATCTCTGCACTGAGCCTTGAACTCTTTCAGAATGAGACTAAACGATCGAAAATTGAAGATGTGAAATCCCCTACAGATGCTGGAACTTGTGAACTTGAACATACGGTGGAGGAAAAATTGGCATCTCCCGTTGATGATGTACCAAAGGAGCTTCAGCTAGAGCTTGGCAACAAGAGTATGAGTGCTTCATCTGTCGCTACTGAAGCAAAAGCTGAGCAGTCAGTTTCATCAAAGAGTGGGTTCTTAACGAATTTGTGTGAAGGAAGGGAAGAAACGGCGAAAGAACCAGAAGAACCTATAACTAATGTAGCTTCAGAGAGTGGTTTCCCAGAGGCAACAACACATGAAGCTGACTAGGATTCTTGAGAGTAGATTGCAACATCAACGAAGCTGTTGGTATCATTGAGAACTTTAACATGTTTTTCTTCTTTAATTTTTGGTTAGAATATTCTGTAGAAAACTAGTAGGCTCTCTTATTGACCCTCCTTCACTCTTTTGTGGCACTTTGTGTTTTGTCTTTGCCAAAAAAAAATCAACGTGGGCCAAATCTATTGCCTTAGTTTTTTTTCCTTCCCTTGACGGTTTTGAAATTTTGGTGTTTCCACTTCTCCCAATTTCAGGAAGAGAGATCAAAATAGATAAAATCAAAAACATAAGCCAGAGTATAAGCATGGAAAAAGAAAGAAATTCGTTATACCTCATTCTCTCCCCTATAAAAGTTCAATATAGTTTAATTGTAATTTTGTATACGCTTTATTTTACAACTTCTTATGACTAAAGTAATTTTGCTGACTTTTATCTTAGTTCATGGTTAGTTTGGCATCAGTTTTAATATTTTTCCACTACAGAATTAGAATATAGGAAAGATTTTAATTAAATTGTGTACACAAATTTCATTTGTCTAATGTAGCCGTTCGTTTTGTAAACAAAAAACAACAACTGGATTCAGGATGTGGACCAAAAGAAGAAGCCCAGAGTAAATGAAGTTGAGAGACATATAAACAGAGTCCAGGCGACACAAATTACACATATCAACAATTGGCTAATAAAAATATGAATATATCAATAATTGCATTTTCTCACGGAATCATATTTCTCTTCTTTCCTTGTTATGATGTGGATCTCTAAGATTCGTATCGTAATAATTCTTTAGTGGATCCCAAGCTACATTTGTCGCTTTTTGTAAAGCATACAATATAGTTAAACTGTTGAAAAATGAGAAATCAAAAACAAAATGAGAGAAAACCAATTAAATGAGAGTGCGTAGGTCCAAACCAGGTAGTGTTTGAGTTAAGATTTGACCAAAGACAAAGACAAAGACTAAAGACCAAAGACAAAGACATATCCTAAAAGAAGTGAGAGTTTTTACTGGCTTTGGCCCTTTGATGATGTTTAAAGGTTACAAAATGTGTTGAAAATAGTGTAATGTTCCTCAAAACATAGTTTGGTATTCGTCTCATTCTTTGTCCCATCACTAACTCATATGTTTGTTTTTTGGAAGTATCTACTTTTTAAGTTTAGACTTAGAAAATTCACTTGATAGATATCAAACAAAAACTGTTGATTTAGTTCACAAAATATTGACTGACATGCCAAAAATGTTTATGTTTTAAGAGGCAAAATCCGCAAGACCAAATATGTTTAATCTAAATGGTCTCAAGTTTATGAACCAAAGAGGTTTTACTGGAGACATAAACAGTAACTAAGAGTTGAACAATGGTTTATATTCATTACAAACATACAATTAAAAGATTGAAGTTTGACAGTTCACTTGGGGTTTGACTAAAGAAGACCTTATAATAAAAACAAACACATAGTGGGTACAACCACAAAAGAGGTTATAAGGATCAAAGGATGGATTTTCAAAGGGTTTATGATGTTATAGACTACTTGTAGAACTCGTAGATGATTATGAACTAGAAAGCTTTATTGAGAACACTCAAGAACACAATACACAGACTCTTAAAACACTCTTAGACTTTTCTCCCAAAACTTGGTTCTACAACTCTTGCCAAGCATGGGTATTTATAGTACAAACCTCAAGGAATATTCCCTAAATTTTTACACACTATCTTACAATACACACCACAAACAAATTCAACTCTTTACAACCACATTTTATTTCAACTCTTATTTATTGCTATATTGACTTTATTTCTTATCCTAACTTTACTTTATTCCCCCTGTCTCCAAAAGAGGGGCGACACCATAGCTATCCATCGTCAGATGCATTGTCTTCTTCTTTTTCTTCGCTGTCAGAGTCAAACTCTGTCACATACATTTTTTGGCCAGGTATGTATCTGGTTATTTTGTATCTCTTTCCTTCAACTCTCTAGATGGGGTGATCTCTTGTCGATGTCGGCCATGCGTATTGATCATGGAAGCTAGTTAAAACTTGTCTTATCTCTTCAGCAAACCCTGCTGGATACATGTGTATATTGTGCCAATGTGCTGTATGTGGACAAAACAGATTCTTGTCGATGTCAGACTCGTTCAACCCGTTTAATGATGCCATGTAGGTTGTCCTTTCATGAAAACTTTTTCCTGAGAAGGCATTATCATCATCATAGCTTGTCACGACATAGGCATCATAGTGTTTTTGAATTTCAACACCAGCTTCATCACGTTCTTGTCTCGTAGTTAGCTTGAACGTAACTAGGACCATCAGACCTGGTTGTGACCGAATTTTCTCTTGCCACCAGGTGACATCATGAAATTTGATGAGCCATTCATACATAAGCTTATACTGGGGCTTTATCCTTGTTAAAAGGCATTTTGCTAAATATTACAATATCTTGCTCTTATGGAAAATAACTCCAATAGTGTATAGATCTATTAAGTTCCATAATAGTAGATATGCTTCCCTTGGAAAATTGCGATAGTGAAGAGGATTTATGTATATAGTTTTGAGGAAGGGGTATACCGGGTGATAAGGTAGGCCAAGCAGTGGACCTAGGTCAATGCCGTATCTGTGAATATAGAGCCTTAAGAAGCCATGTAGCGTATGAACACCTTGGTGGATGAGTACTGCATCTAATATTTTTTCCTGTAACTCGTGTGACATTGTTGCGATCATACTCCTTAGGGATTCTTCAGAAGAGTTTTCTGGTGTAAGCATATAGATCATTGGAAGAATTGATGATATCTGTCTCTCGGTTTTGGATAAGAAGTCTGGGAGGAAGTTGTCTTTTCCTTTCACATGTTTTATATCAAACTTCCACTGTGAGAACCAACTTGACCACCTTAGTAGTTGCGGTTGTGGAAGAATCTTTTGTTTGAACTGAATCATTTTTGGAAATGAGGACATGTCCATTTCTATGAGAAAATTTTGGCCCACCAGATGAAATTCGAATTTCTCTATCCCCCTTTTTACCGCCAGTATTTCTTTGTAAGTGGAGTGATAATGTTTTTCACTGTCCTTGAATGCTCCACTTTTGTAACAACATATATGTCGTTTCCCTTTGTCATCTTCTTCAAGAAGAACTGCTCCCCAATAGCAATCACTTGCATCGGTTTGCAAGATTCATTTTCCTTTAGATGGAATCTTTAGAGCAGGTAGTGTCTTTGAGATTCTCTTCAATTCTTTTACAGCCTTTGTACAATCTTGACTCCATGGTGGGGCTTTCTTCTTTAGTTGACAAGATATGATTGATCTGTGTTTTGCAAGTTCCAGAATGAAGTCTGCCATGTAGTTAACAATTCTGAGGAATTGTTGGACTTGCTTAAAAGAGAGTTTTTCATCCGGGAACTCATCAAGTTGGGTGGCAATATGTGGTTGGAGATGGTATTCTCCTTGTTTAATGTGCATGCCAAGAAAATAAATTTTTGTCTCTCCAATAGCCATTTTCTTCTCAGAGAGCATGATACCATACTTCTGAACAATGTCGTGGAATTTTCCCAGTAATATTGTGTATGACTCAATGTCAGGAGAGAACAATAGGATGTCATCAATGTAGACCAATGCATTAGGGAGAATAGGCTCGAAAATCTTTGTCATGGATTTCTGGAATAGTGAAGGAGCCACCTTTAATCCAGAAGGCATGACTTTCCATTGGTAATGATGGTCAGGTATGCAAAATCCTGTTTTTGGTCTGTCTTCAGGCTTGATTCCTACCTGCCAAAATCCTGCCTTTATGTCAAATTTTGAGAAGACTTGTGCATGAGGAATTCTTTGGAATAACACTTCTCTTTTTGGCAAAGGAAATTTGTCATCAGCAAGGAAATGGTTAAGCGGCTGGTAGTTGATAACCAATCTCAATTTTCCACGGACTTGTTCAGCTCTGTTGTTGACATAAAAAGTTTTGCACGCCCATGGTGATGTGGTTTTTTCAATGAGGTTTTCTTTTGAAGTTGGTTTATTTCTTCAACTGCTTGATTATAGTGATTAGGATTCATTCCTAGGTGACTCGCTTGGTTGGGTTAATATCTTCGTTCTTTTTGAATGGAAGGGAGATGAAGAACTCAGGGTTTTTCCATAAAGGTGCTGGACATTTCTCGAGGAATTCTGAGTGGGATGCAGCACACGAGGTCATTATAATTTCCTCTTTTATTGGATTGAGAATTTCCATTGGATATAGATGCGAGATGGTTGTCCATGGTAGTACCTGATTCTTGTGCTTGAGACCTTTTGGATGCCATGATACTCGTTTGAGGCTATGTAGAATATCAAATCCAAGTATAAAATCTTTACGAGGGAGATCTGACCCATATACTTTGTGTTTAACCGTATATCCTGGAAATAATTGGATGTAGATGGGCTTACTGATTAGGTTGATGTGAAAAATCTGACCGTTGGCTGCTTTAAAAGCTACTGAACATGAATTCCAATGCTTTTCTGGGAGGATATCCGGCTTAATAATAGATGAAGCTGCTCCATTATCAAAGTAGGCTATGACTGGTATAGGCTTGTCATACTTTGTGTGAAATACATAGATCTTTGCGTTTGGTGATGGCTGGGACAAGTATGCTAGCTCAGTGTCAGCTTCTTTGATTGGTTCTACCCTGTGAGAGTCAAGTGTATAAAGATCTAGCAGCATGATTTGGTCATCTCTTTCATCTTCATCTGTGCTGGATTCGTTAGAGGATTCTTCATCATCTTGTTCAATCCCCATTGCAAGAACAGTATCTTCTGATGGTTCGTCATCAAGAGAAAAAATAGATTCGATGTCCGAATCATCAATATCTTCAATCTGGGCCAAATATCCAACTAAGTTATCCCTCTTCTTCTTGTTTGGGCATAGTTTTGCATAGTGACCTTTCTTTTTGCAAATATAGCACCGGTCTGATTGCCTGAAGCCTCTTTGTTTTTTCTTCCTAAGAAATTTCCATTTTCTTCCGCTAGGCAATTGGGGAAATTTCTTTTGCCATTTTTTCTTAGAACTTCTTCTTCTTATAGAATCCGTGGTTTTTTGCATTTGATTGAGAGTTTCGGGCGATCACAAGCTCTTCCTAGTAATTTTCCTTGTTCTTGTAAATGTTTGAAGAACTTCTGGTGGTTGCATAATTTTTCTAGTGCTCCAAGGGAAACTTGATATATTTCTCCTAGTGAGGCTTGATGCAATGTCATATTCTTTGTAGATAATATTCGGGATGTTTCATTCCCAAGTGGCTCCGGAAGTGAATTTAAGTATACTTGCTTGAGATTAACATCGTCGATGCCATTCAACGCATAGAATCTCTTAGACATTCTTTCATAATGCCTTTCAAGATCTTTTCTTTTGAATGAGCAGCATCTCATGCTTAAATATTCTTCTCTTGCTTGTACGGTGTAATGATCCCAAGTGCCAAGAAATTCATTGTGGACATGTCCGATGAGGACATCCACTGTAGGGGACTGCCGTATCTGTAGTTGTCGATACTCTCCAAGGCTTATCCACCATTGCCTAAGACGTCCTTGACATTTGGAGACCCATTTGTCTGTGACTGCGGGGAGTGTGGCTCCTGGGTTGAGCAACTGTTCGGTAAGCCATGCATACATCTCATAGATTTTATCACGCTATTTTGATGGTGGAATTTTGTCAAAGGAAAATCCTTTGTGTGGTTCAGTATCAATCCTTGGATTCCAATTATATGGGGCCTTCCGAGGTTTATGGTTTTCGTCAGATATATTTCCTCCATCACTCTCCATCTCACCTTCTTCAACAGTAGGTTCTGCCATCATCTGAAGTTTGGGATGAGAACCTCATCTTCTGGTTCAACTTTAGGTATCTTGGAAATCTTCGCTTTCTTTGGTTTGATAGAACTTTGCTCCTGTTTGACCATTGCATCTAGAAATGCAGAGATAGCATTGTTGGCAGGTTGCATCATAAATTGGGTTCTACTTTTGTCAGGCAAAGTTTGGTCTTTGATAGTAGATGCCGCATCTTTTCCTTTTGTAGGAGATTTTTTTCTTTTGGTACCATGTTGGTCTTCTACACCATGTGTTGGGAGGAAGGATGATGAACCGAAAACACTAGGGTCATGAGAAAAGTGAAGAGGTTGTGTTTAGGCTGCATATGGAGGGGTGTATATTGGGTATGGAGTAAAGAGGTCATATGTCATTTGAGGCTGGGTTTTGGGCTGGTTTTGTAAGGAGTTTAGTTGGGCTTTGAGGTATTTTAGTTCAGTTTCTTTTTGACTCATGAGAAGGGAAGTCATGGATACAGTGGTCGCAAGATGCATTAATTCTTGGTGAAGAGAGGAGATCCTTCTGGTTATCTCTTTAATAGAGAGATCTAAAGTTGTTACCTTTTTGTCAATCTGGATCAAAAGGTGATTTTGCGCCTTTGCATTTTCCGATTGCCAATTTAGAGTTGCTTCCGCCGCACTAATTTGTACCATTGAAACATCTGAGTTCTTCGTGTTTGGGCTTTTAATTTTCCATGAATGCTTTACATTGTTTCCTTCGAATTCGTGCTTTGGAAATTGTGACTCCTGTGAAGATGGGGGTTCAAATATGTAGCTTAGTTGTGCTTCCTCATTTTCTGGAGTTGATGGAGTCGTACCACTTGAGTAGAGGACATAATAGTCAAAATTATTTTTGCTTGGTTCGCCAAGTAAGCCAACTTGTGGATCTCCAGACTTGTAACGTTCTTTAAGCTTTTGTTGAGTAGAATTCTTTTTCCGTCTTCGGGGAATCTCTTCATCTTCTAAGCTGTCCTCCATGCATTTTTGACAGTCACAAATGTCAAAGAATTTATGACCTTCTTCGTCCAAGAATGCATATGTAGGATTCCCTAGTGAGTCAAAGGATTCAACTGGTACGCCAGGTAGGTATCTATTCAGGCCAAGGGAATGAGCTTCTTCTCCAACTGGAGAGATAGTGTTTATCTCTGTACAAAAAGCTGCAGGTCTGGGTTTTTCTTCTTGTTGCTTGAAGGCGATCTCAACTGCTCCATCTTTCTTCTTTGAATAGAAGAATCTACTGATTGAATGGGTATGCTTCTTTCATGGAGTTTCTCGTAATTGGTTACCCATGATTCTGGAAGCAATTTGACTAGTTCATCTCTTGGAATTTGTCTAGGGATGTGGATGCAAGAAGGACTTTGTTGTGATTCTAGTTGTATAAGGAGTGCATCTTCTATATCTCGTGGGAGACTCAGATCCATTGCATGGTTTTGAACTCTATACGCCATTTGGTGGTGTAGTGTAGCAGCATATGTGTTTCCAACCTGAGGAGCTCCAGTAATTTGCAGTTGTATTTGCATATTCTGGTAGATCTGGGGGTCTTCTAATGATATGTTGAAATTTGGAAATAATGTGACAAATACTGTACCACCGTTTAGTGTTGTTTGGATTGTAGCAATACATGCGTGCTGATATTCTTTGTATCTTGTGTCAAGCAGTGCAACTCTCGCCACCACTGGTAATCCTTTTATTCCATGAAGAGTTAAAGCCAGACAGATTGCTCCATAATGAAGATGGGTGTATCCATGGGATCTCCATTGGTGGATCATTTGTTCTGCATCAGTTGATGGAACTAGATGTTGCTCTAGATTAGACGCTAGAACAAGTTCTTTTGCTGCATGCTTGTTAGGACCAAGAACATGTCTTCTGACTTTTGGGAAGGAAGAGTTTGGTTTAATGAAAGCTTTATAAGTATTAAGAAGGGGTAATTGAGTAATAGGAACTTTACTCTCGTCACTCACATACTCTACTTCATATAAATAATCTATTTTATTTGAGGTTGATCTTCTAAATGAAGGGGCTTTAGATAAGGTTGTTAATGAATCCATATTTTTGTGAGTCCAGATACCAAGACAAAATGCGAAAAACCCTTGTTAACCTCTAGAATGAAACCTGGATTATGAATTGTATCCTTTTTTCCATTATAAAGCTAAGAATATAGAAAATAGATTATGTGGTGTTTAGCTACACAAACCGAGGCACATATGCTCTCATTTTAAAAGCCTTAAGGTACATCGAGCTTTACCCGCACATAAATTTTCTACACTCTTATGTTCTTAGCATTGATAGATTTCTGATGTGGAGGATCCATTGATGGCAACCACAGAGCATACTTTCTATACAAGCTCTTGTAGAATACAACTCACACCCATAATGCTTCTAAAGACGACAAGAATTAAAGCTTAGACTGCCATGGCTCTGATACCACATTTACAGACACATAGTGGGTACAACCACAAATGAGGTTATAAGGATCAAAGGATGGACTCTCAAAGGGTTTATGATGTTATAGACTACTTGTAGAACTCGTAGATGATTATGAACTAGAAAGCTTTATTGAGAACACTCAAGAACACAATACAAAGACTCTTAGAACACTCTTAGACTTTTCTCCCAAAACTTGGTTCTACAACTCTTGCCAAGCATGGGTATTTATAGTACAAACCTCAAGGAATATTTCAAGGAATATTCCCTAGATTTTTACACACTATCTTACAATACTCACCACAAACAAATTCAACTCTTTACAACCATATTTTATTTCAACTCTTATTTATTGCTAGATTGACTTTATTTCTTATCCTAACTTTACTTTATTGTAGTATTTATTATATAATAATTTAAATTTTCGAATTAAAATTAGTAAATATTCAAACACTAAAAGGAGAATATGACCTAACTTGTTAGTGGATGCAGAAAAAAAGACTATCTCAGTGGATTATATAGTTCAATGTAACCACTGTAAACAAATATAAACATAGTGTGCAAAAATAATATTTTCCTGATATTGTATCTAAATGATATATATTAAGAATTTACAGGATTCTCTTACCAAACATTATTATTTAAATGCAAATATAAACATAGGAAAACCCTTCCAAAAGAATGTCAATCAACATCCCAATGATCAAAAACAAACAAACAAACAATCAACATCTAAAAAATTCTGGTCGATGAATTGAATAGAATTGCAATTATGCAAAAAGAAAGAAAATAATGCGTTGAAGAAACATGAAAGAGTTGCTTTTTACAGAAGGAGACTGTGCATTAGTGGCAGAATAGAAAAGGGTTATTCGCATTGCGTTTACATCCAAAATTGCAATACTTCTTTGATTGTTTCTGTCATAATTTGTTCACATTTTGACTATAATAGTTTTATTTCAGAAAAAGAAAGAGGAAGTGTGTAATGCTGATTTGGGAACTTATGTCACTAGAAAAGGATGTTTTATTTAAAGGTAACGTCTACAAATCTGCAACTATAATTGATAGATGTGTCTATTATTCCGTTCGTATATTGAGATCATCAAATAGTAACAAAACATTTTTTTTCGTAAATAATTAGATCAACAAATTTTGATCGCCTAAAACTTATTTTGTAAACTCTTTTTAATCTATTAATTGAATCCATAAATGGTCAAATATCTAATTTCAAATTCATTAGTTGAAACATCATAACCACCAAACTGAAAACATATGACAACAACTAAAATTTTAATATATAAGATTTTGATATTTTTATTGGTTTCAATTTATTTTTATGATGTAATTTAAACGCTTTTTGATAGAATACTATTGGATTTTGTAACTTAAAGAATTATGTCCATAATTTTCAATGGAATTTCGATAAATATAATATATATATATATATTCAATAATATTACTCTATCATACTATAGTTAGAGCCAAAGGTGCCATTTTAATTTTTTAGAACAATCTATCATAAATACGATTTCTGAATGTAGTTTGACATCTACTACATTGTCCTGATGAGCACTTCAAATTCCTAATAAAATAGGATCATAATATTTTCTTGCAGTAGATGTCGAATCTCATTTCTATCTTAGTATCACTCATGTCAGGGTTTAACTAACAGTAAAATCTCTTTACTTTAATAATATTAAAATTACAGCAAAATTATAATATTTTATTAATTTATCGATCTACTAATTAAAATAAATATTCTATTTAAAATTATAAAATTATATTATTTTAGAAAACTTACTAATAAATCGAATATTATCGAATATTAGTTTAAAGAGATTTTATGTAGTTAGAATTGACTTCGGACATTCAAAGATCATTATAGTTTTTTCCAAGTTATCAGTCTTATTAAACCTATTTTACCATACCAGATCCAATATGAATTAGAAAATATAGTCCGTTGAACCTTTTTGTATTTTTTAATCTCAACAGCTTTTGGGCATGTGATATTATTTAAAGTTAAAAATCCACATACAAACACAGAATCTCAACTTTCCCGTCTTAAAATAAAAAAAGGATGAAACATAATACTTTAACCAATGAATTCAAAGAAACCCGATTGTTATAAGAGTTAATTAGAAAAAAAGGATTGAAATTTATACATGTTACTAAAATAGGAATAAGGTACTTCTTATAAAAATTATAAAAAGAAATGTATTATTTCTCTGACTCGCCTCTGTTTTTTTTTTTTTTTTTTTTTTGATGTAAGCTTCTCTTTTTCTCTTTAGCTTTTCTAACTCTAGATTCCTCACCTCTCATCTTCTCTAATTCCACATCTCTCCTTCAATTAGTATGGCTATGAAGATTTCTATTTATCTCAATTATAAACCTCTCAACGTTGGATTCAGTATGGCGGTTTAAAGTAGTCTCTGTTTCTATCAAACGCCCACATGAATTGTTTCATTGATGGCTTTATTATCAATGTAAAATCTTCCTTCGAATCAATTATAGATAGATCATCGTTTGATCCGAGTTTTGAAAAGGGAACATCCCTAGATCTTCTCTCTCGAGTCTTTATCTTCTTTACCACCATTTGTGATTTTGAAAGTGTTGTTTCTACGAATGATTAGGTTGATAGCAAAGCAACTGTCGAGAAGAAAGCTGCTGAGGCAGAGCCACCTTTTGAGATAGTAGTGAACCCTGGTCGAGTAGTTTCAGCTCAAGAGAAATACATAAAGTTACTTGAAAACATCAGCTACGTACCAGTAGCTCTAGCTCCATCAGATTTTCTTCTTTGAAAGACTTGCGTGAACATGAGACAAAGGTTCTCTCTCTGACCGATGCCTATTTTCATAAATTTCTCATGTTATTAAAAGAACTGAAAGCAAAGTGTGTGTATACCCATTTTCGAACCCAAAACAGTTCATGAAATGACTGCAACTTTACTACATCTACTCTTTATTTTTCTTTGTGATATCCTAAACTGCGTATTCAATTCTCTTTTCTATTTTTTTCCTTTTAACTTTGCCCGCCTTACGCGGCAGGATCCTTTTTCAATTTATGTCATTTTGTTGCAAATTTTTTAAATTTTGGCAGAACTATGAGAAGTTTATTACGGGAAGAGAAGCAAATGTTTTAAATATTGATGAACAATATTTTGGCTGAATATTTTGTCAAATAGTCGTGACTACTTTGATGAATATTGGCCATGTTCAAGTGGTTAAACTTGTTCTTCTCGGTTACTTTCTGTAGAATATAGAACCACTAAAATTACAACATTGAAGTCTTCCGTACATTAATATGGGTATTTATTGTATATGAAATTATATATGGCATGATAGTGAAGATTGTTGAAAATCTCTTTGTATACGACATTTTTAATGGCTGATTTGTTTTCTATTTGAGTGGTGGCACTCCAAATTCGTAGTCCTTCTTATGATGTGATGCGAGATAAAGCAACATAGAGTTGGTCATGAGTAAATACATACACACATTTTGTAAACTTTGGGCTTGACTTTTGTTTATTGTCATTGCATAACAAACTCTAACAGGTAATTGTCATCTTCACATTTTATATGGATAATTTGTATTTGTCGTTGCATAAACCTTTCTTTGGGTTTATGTTTCTTAACAATATGATTGCGGCATGCTGCTTCAAAGGTAGGTGAAAGCAAAGTGTGTGTATACCCATTTTTCGAACCCCAAAACAGGTTCATGAAATGACTGCAACTTTACTACATCTACTCTTTCTTTTTCTTTGTGATATCCTAAACTGCGTATTCAATTCCCTTTTCTATTTTTTCCCTTTTAACTTTGCCCGCCCTACGCGGCGTGATCCTTTTTTTAATTTATGTCATTTTGTTGCAAATTTTTTTTAATTTTGGGAGAACTATGAGAGGTTTATTACGGGAAGAGAAGCAAATGTTTTAAATATTGATGAACAATATTTCGGCTGAATATTTTGTCAAATAGTCGTGACTACTTTGATGAATATTGGCCATGTTCAAGTGGTTAAACTTGTTCTTCTCGGTTACTTTCTGTAGAATATAGAACCACTAAAATTACAACATTGAAGTCTTCTGTACATTAATATGGGTATTTATTGTATATGAAATTATATGTGGCATGATAGTGAAGATTGTTGAAAATCTCTTTGTATACGACATTTTTAATGGCTGATTTGTTTTCTTTTGAGTGGTGGCACTCCAAATTCGTAGTCCTTCTTATGATGTGACGCGAGATAAAGCAACATAGATTTGGTCATGAGTAAATACATGCTTGTGTAGATACATACACACATTTTGTAAACTTTGGGCTTGACTTTTGTTTATTGTCATTGCATAACAAACTCTAACAGGTAATTGTCGTCTTCGCATTTTATATGGACAATTTGTATTTGTCGTTGCATAAACCTTTCTTTGGGTTTATGTTTCTTAACAATATGATTGGGGCATGCTGCTTCAAAGGTAGGTGATGATTTGGTAATCCCGAACACTTGCATTTAGGTACTATGTAGTGTATACAAGGTTAACTCCATCAAGGTCATTATCATCGGCGATACTGTAAGCACTAAGATACTCTTTCATGTCACCTCCAATTTTTTCTAAGAATAAATCATTTAACTTATCAAGAGTTTCATTCCTTACACGACCTCGCAGATATGCACGGTTTGGAAAAAGTTTTCGAGATATGGGAATGTTGCTTCCTGCATTTCTCTCATTGAGTTTTCTCCTTTTTCCAAGAGTAATGTGTCTTCGATCTCTATGTAGTAATTTTCTAGAGATGCTTCGTTCAGAGTATTGACACTTTTAGCCTCGCCATTCCCGACTTGTAAAGTCCATGCAACAAAGTTTTTTCCGTCTTGCTTCACTCCCATGTTTTGGGTAAGGATGGCAACGTAACAACTTTGCCAAATGTAAGATCTATTAAGTGTTGCGAGAATTGTATCTTGTCTGCTTCCTTGTGAGATGAATGATAATATTTGTCTAAAATCTCCACCTAACAAAATTGTCTTTCCCCCAAAAGTTTCGCTTCTGCATCTGGGTCGGTAAAACTCATGATATCTCTTAATGTGCAATCTAATTCTTCAAAAGTGTGACGATGTGCCATTGGTGCTTCATCCCATATGATTAGATCTGCTGTCTTAACCAATTCTATGAGCATTGTTCTTGGTTTGATATCACACATCGAGTTTTCATGGAGAAATGATGGTTACTTGAAGGACTCCATGAACTGATGAACTTATTGATATCTTAGTTATCAATTTGATATATTGATATTTTCGAAAACTCTCTTTCAGGGGAAAATTTCCAGAGAGAATGATGAAGCAGGTGCGGTCTTTTAAAGTTTGGAAATAAGGCAGAATTATTATCCTCTGGTTTAGCATGTATTATGGCCTCACGGACCAACGATTACGCGGAAACGAAATTGTACATTATGTGAGAATCATTTATTTGTTAAGCATATTGATCGAAGAAGTAGTGGAGGGGAGGTCAATTTTTGTTTCACGGAATCGTATGGATTTGAGTAGGTTAATTTTTTATGATGATGTCGGTTTAACTTATATGATGTGTGTTTAATCTGATAATGTTATTGGTTGATTATGGAAAATTAAATTGTTAATGTGTCAACACCAGAAGAGACAATTCTGCTTTTATATATATAATTATTTGTATTTCGGAAGACTTATGTGTTTTCTTAGTATCATTTTTTTGTGTGTTTTCTTGTCTATCAATAAATGTAGTTGGTATATTTTCGTGGATTTAAACGTTTTGAATTGCCCTAGAATATATCATATCGTAAACATCGTGAATCTACTATCATTTATATAAAATATGTATATAACTATACATTTATTTGAAATTTTTCATAAGAGTTACATTACATATTATTTTATTTTGTTACTTAGTTTGTATTTTTCAAGGAATTACAAAATATGACAAGCTGGAGGTTTTTGTTTTGCACAAAATCCATTATCATAAGTGGTTTTGATTTGGAATATTGTAAACTTAACAAAACAAATAAATATTTTGTGAACAACAAAACCAAAACAATAAACTGATTAATAATAAAATTATATATTATTTGTGATATATTTCTAGGATTAATACTTATAATTTTCAATTAGTATAAACTTATATATAATATGGAGTGGTACTTTGAATTGGACTGAAACAAGAAGAAACATGCCAATTGTGATCCAGGTCAATGCAAGTTTCGTCATTGGCCACACAATTATTATATTAACATTATATATGTGTAAAGCATCTCATACAGCACACACTAAATCAATGGTTCTCATTTCTCAATTTCTCCACCGAACTCAAACAAAAAATGTTCTGACCTGTGCAACATTATTATTTTATTTGTTCACTTA
>JAKUCM010001861.1:0-22099 GCA_023374145.1 Lepidium sativum
ACAATTAGTCCCCAAGAAAGATAGATCATGGAGGATGTGTGAGGATTGTAGATCCATCAAGTAAAAGTAAAGACATGTGTTAAAGAATTCTTATACTAAAGATAAATCTTATATCAAGAGGGAACACAAAGATAAAACCAACAAAGGTAGTCCTTATTTAGATCTAACTCATCAATCCATAAAATGCATTAGAAAATCCTAAACTTTAGTAGAATACTACTCCAACATAATAAAAAAGGACAAGCAAAAACAATAAATAAAACTCGTGAATAAATAAAAGTAAAAATAAATGGTATAGAAATCTAGAATTCTAGGTTTTTTTGGTTATTATTGACAACAATTGGGAGTATTATATATCTGCTTGCCCTTAGGCACCTTCATCTATACCTTTTATAAGTCCCGATTTTGTGAAAATGATGGAGAATCGCAACCTCGATAAATGGGTCGATGTTTGGAGAGATACCTAGGACAAAATACACGAAATACGTGCCGGAAACAAGATTCCCGCTTTGATCTCACCATACACAAGATTTAGAGAGGAGGAACTCCAAGATTTTATGGTTTCTAATAGTCTGATTTCACAAAAGTACAAGATTATTAACTTAAAAAATAATAATCTCGTGTATCCCAGGAGAAGATAGTATCGATGTTGGAAAAATCAGATTTATTGTTTGGAATCACATAAAAGGTAAAAAAGACAAACAATAGCTACTACCCGTACTAGAACCAACAATTCTTGGGAAAATGCACCATCAAAGGTCAATGACAAAGAAAAGGCCATAGAAACTGGTTCTAATACCAAGAAACTAGTCTTTGACAATGCTAACTCTTCAAGTTTAGAATCAGGTAGGTTTTCTAACAACTCAGGATCAAGAGATATAACTTGGTATAAAAGTCAAGGCAGGGGATACTATAAACCGATGTATGATGAAGCACCAGATTCAGAAGAAGAAGTAGCTCTTCGAGAAATGGGAGACATGCTGGTGGTGAGTAGAGCCGTGAGTGCTCTAAGTGAACGAGAAACACTGCAATGAGAAAATATGTTCTTCACTCGTTGCACCGTGAAAAACAAGGTATGTAGTATGATAGTTGATGGTGGTTCATGTACTAATATATCTAGCAAAACTATGGTTGAAAAGCTAGGTCTTAAAACAAGTAAACACTCAAAGTCATACTATATAAGATGGCTAGATTCCCAAATCTAGCCCATAATAGCCGAGCATGTAACCATTCCTTTCAACTTCGAAAATTAGCTAGATAAATTTTATTTAATGTGGTGCTAATGTAAGTACGTCGCCTACTCCTAGGTCGTCCATGGCAGTTTGATAGAGAGGTTATCCACAATTGTCACCTCAAAAGGTACATGATATGCAATCAAAACATGTTGTTGAGTATAAGGCAAGTAAAACTAGCCTTTACATCAATCCTTGTACCTTTTTGAAGATTTTGATCATAAGCAAACAGTGCAATTAATGTATTCAATGATGTGATGCTCGAAGGATCTGAAAAGATAGAACTTGCACCACAAATATCTTCATTGTTGAACAAGCTTAAGGATATTTTTGCTTAGGAGATACAAGCTGGATCGCCACCTATCCGAGGCATTGAGCATTAAATTGATCTCATTCCAGGAGCTATATTGCCTAATAAACCAGATTACCGGATGAATCCAATGGAGAAAAAAGAATTGGAAAACCAGATTCAAGACTTCATGGCTAAAGGATACATTAGACAGAGCTTGAGTTCATGTGATGTGCATGTACAATTAGTCCCCAAGAAAGATAGATCATGGAGGATGTGTGAGGATTGTAGATCCATCAAGTAAAAGTAAAGACATGTGTTAAGGAATTCTTATACTAAAGATAAATCTTATATCAAGAGGGAACACAAAGATAAAACCAACAAAGGTAGTCCTTATTTAGATCTAACTCATCAATCCATAAAATGCATTAGAAAATCCTAAACTTTAGTAGAATACTACTCCAACATAATAAAAAAGGACAAGCAAAAACAATAAATAAAACTCGTGAATAAATAAAAGTAAAAATAAAAGGTATAGAGATCTAGAATTCTAGGTTTTTTTGGTTATTATTGACAACAATTGGGAGTATTATATATCTGCTTGCCCTTAGGCACCTTCATCTATACCTTTTATAAGTCTCGATTTTGTGAAAATGATGGAGAATCGCAACCTCGATAAATGGGTGGATGTTTGGAGTGTTACCTAGGACAAAATACACGAAATACGTGCCGGAAACAAGATTCCCGCTTTGATCTCACCATACACAAGATTTAGAGAGGAGGAACTCCAAGATTTCATGGTTTTTAATAGTCTGATTTCACAAAAGTAGAAGATTATTAACTTAAAATATAATAATCTCGTGTATCCCAGGAGAAGATAGTATCGATGTTGGAAAAATCAGATTTATTGTTTGGAATCACATAAAAGGTAAAATGACAAACAATAGCTACTACCCGTACTAGAACCAACAATTCTTGGGAAAATGCACCATCAAAGGTCAATGACAAAGAAAAGGCCATAGAAACTGGTTCTAATACCAAGAAACTAGTCTTTGACAATGCTAACTCTTCAAGGTTAGAATCAGGTAGGTTTTCTAACAACTCAGGATCAAGAGATATAACTTGTTATAAATGTCAAGGCAGGGGATACTATAAACCGATGTATGATGAAGCAACAGATTCAGAAGAAGAAGTAGCTCTTCGAGAAATGGGAGACATTCTGGTGGTGTGTAGAGCCGTGAGTGCTCTAAGTGCACGAGAAACACTGCAATGAGAAAATATGTTCTTCACTCGTTGCACTATGAAAAACAAGGTATGTAGTATGATAGTTGATGGTGGTTCATGTACTAATATATCTAGCAAAACTATGGTTGAAAAGCTAGGTCTTAAAACAAGTAAACACTCAAAGTCATACTATATAAGATGGCTAGATTCCCAAATCTAGCCCATAATAGCCGAGCATGTAACCATTCCTTTCAACTTCGAAAATTAGCTAGATAAATTTTATTTAATGTGGTGCTGATGTAAGTACGTCGCCTACTCCTAGGTCGTCCATGGCAGATTGATAGAGAGGTTATCCACAATTGTCACCTCAAAAGGTACATGATATGCAATCAAAACATGTTGTTGAGTATAAGGCAAGTAAAACTAGCCTTTACATCAATCCTTGTACCTTTTTGAAGATTTTGATCATAAGCAAACAGTGCTATTAATGTATTCAAAGATGTGATGCTCGAAGGATCTGAAAAGATAGAACTTGCACCACAAATATCTTCATTGTTGAACAAGCTTAAGGATATTTTTGCTTAGGAGATACAAGCTGGATCGCCACCTATCCGAGGCATTGAGCATTAAATTGATCTCATTCCAGGAGCTATATTGCCTAATAAACCATATTACCGGATGAATCCAATGGAGAAAAAAGAATTGGAAAACCAGATTCAAGACTTCATGGCTAAAGGATACATTAGACAGAGCTTGAGTTCATGTGATGTGCATGTACAATTAGTCCCCAAGAAAGATAGATCATGGAGGATGTGTGAGGATTGTAGATCCATCAAGTAAAAGTAAAGACATGCGTTAAAGAATTCTTATACTAAAGATAAATCTTATATCAAGAGGGAACACAAAGATAAAACCAACAAAGGTAGTCCTTATTTAGATCTAACTCATCAATCCATAAAATGCATTAGAAAATCCTAAACTTTAGTAGAATACTACTCCAACATAATAAAAAAGGACAAGCAAAAACAATAAATAAAACTCGTGAATAAATAAAAGTAAAAATAAATGGTATAGAAATCTAGAATTCTAGGTTTTTTTGGTTATTATTGACAACAATTGGGAGTATTATATATCTGCTTGCCCTTAGGCACCTTCATCTATACCTTTTATAAGTCCCGATTTTGTGAAAATGATGGAGAATCGCAACCTCGATAAATGGGTCGATGTTTGGAGAGATACCTAGGACAAAATACACGAAATACGTGCCGGAAACAAGATTCCCGCTTTGATCTCACCATACACAAGATTTAGAGAGGAGGAACTCCAAGATTTTATGGTTTCTAATAGTCTGATTTCACAAAAGTACAAGATTATTAACTTAAAAAATAATAATCTCGTGTATCCCAGGAGAAGATAGTATCGATGTTGGAAAAATCAGATTTATTGTTTGGAATCACATAAAAGGTAAAAAAGACAAACAATAGCTACTACCCGTACTAGAACCAACAATTCTTGGGAAAATGCACCATCAAAGGTCAATGACAAAGAAAAGGCCATAGAAACTGGTTCTAATACCAAGAAACTAGTCTTTGACAATGCTAACTCTTCAAGTTTAGAATCAGGTAGGTTTTCTAACAACTCAGGATCAAGAGATATAACTTGTTATAAAAGTCAAGGCAGGGGATACTATAAACCGATGTATGAGGAAGCACCAGATTCAGAAGAAGAAGTAGCTCTTCAAGAAATGGGAGACATGCTGGTGGTGAGTAGAGCCGTGAGTGCTCTAAGTGAACGAGAAACACTGCAATGAGAAAATATGTTCTTCACTCGTTGCACCGTGAAAAACAAGGTATGTAGTATGATAGTTGATGGTGGTTCATGTACTAATATATCTAGCAAAACTATGGTTGAAAAGCTAGGTCTTAAAACAAGTAAACACTCAAAGTCATACTATATAAGATGGCTAGATTCCCAAATCTAGCCCATAATAGCCGAGCATGTAACCATTCCTTTCAACTTCGAAAATTAGCTAGATAAATTTTATTTAATGTGGTGCTAATGTAAGTACGTCGCCTACTCCTAGGTCGTCCATGGCAGTTTGATAGAGAGGTTATCCACAATTGTCACCTCAAAAGGTACATGATATGCAATCAAAACATGTTGTTGAGTATAAGGCAAGTAAAACTAGCCTTTACATCAATCCTTGTACCTTTTTGAAGATTTTGATCATAAGCAAACAGTGCAATTAATGTATTCAATGATGTGATGCTCGAAGGATCTGAAAAGATAGAACTTGCACCACAAATATCTTCATTGTTGAACAAGCTTAAGGATATTTTTGCTTAGGAGATACAAGCTGGATCGCCACCTATCCGAGGCATTGAGCATTAAATTGATCTCATTCAAGGAGCTATATTGCCTAATAAACCAGATTACCGGATGAATCCAATGGAGAAAAAAGAATTGGAAAACCAGATTCAAGACTTCATGGCTAAAGGATACATTAGACAGAGCTTGAGTTCATGTGATGTGCATGTACAATTAGTCCCCAAGAAAGATAGATCATGGAGGATGTGTGAGGATTGTATATCCATCAAGTAAAAGTAAAGACATGGTTAAAGAATTCTTATACTAAAGTTAAATCTTATATCAAGAGGGAACACAGAGATGAAAAACAACAAAGGTAATCCTTATTTAGATATAACTCATCAATCCATAAAATCCATTAGAAAATCCTAAACTTTAGTAGAATACTAGTCCGACATAATAAAAAAGGACAAGCAAAAACAATAAATAAAACTCGTGAATAAATAAAAGTAAAAATAAAAGGTATAGAAATCTAGAATTCTAGGTTTTTTTGGTTATTATTGACAACAATTGGGAGTATTATATATCTGCTTGCCCTTAGGCACCTTCATCTATACCTTTTATAAGTCTCGATTTTGTGAAAATGATGGAGAATCGCAACCTCGATAAATGGGTGGATGTTTGGAGTGTTACCTAGGACAAAATACACGAAATACGTGCCGGAAACAAGATTCCCGCTTTGATCTCACCATACACAAGATTTAGAGAGGAGGAACTCCAAGATTTCATGGTTTTTAATAGTCTGATTTCACAAAAGTAGAAGATTATTAACTTAAAATATAATAATCTCGTGTATCCCAGGAGAAGATAGTATCGATGTTGGAAAAATCAGATTTATTGTTTGGAATCACATAAAAGGTAAAATGACAAACAATAGCTACTACCCGTACTAGAACCAACAATTCTTGGGAAAATGCACCATCAAAGGTCAATGACAAAGAAAAGGCCATAGAAACTGGTTCTAATACCAAGAAACTAGTCTTTGACAATGCTAACTCTTCAAGGTTAGAATCAGGTAGGTTTTCTAACAACTCAGGATCAAGAGATATAACTTGTTATAAATGTCAAGGCAGGGGATACTATAAACCGATGTATGATGAAGCAACAGATTCAGAAGAAGAAGTAGCTCTTCGAGAAATGGGAGACATGCTGGTGGTGTGTAGAGCCGTGAGTGCTCTAAGTGCACGAGAAACACTGCAATGAGAAAATATGTTCTTCACTCGTTGCACTATGAAAAACAAGGTATGTAGTATGATAGTTGATGGTGGTTCATGTACTAATATATCTAGCAAAACTATGGTTGAAAAGCTAGGTCTTAAAACAAGTAAACACTCAAAGTCATACTATATAAGATGGCTAGATTCCCAAATCTAGCCCATAATAGCCGAGCATGTAACCATTCCTTTCAACTTCGAAAATTAGCTAGATAAATTTTATTTAATGTGGTGCTAATGTAAGTACGTCGCCTACTCCTAGGTCGTCCATGGCAGTTTGATAGAGAGGTTATCCACAATTGTCACCTCAAAAGGTACATGATATGCAATCAAAACATGTTGTTGAGTATAAGGCAAGTAAAACTAGCCTTTACATCAATCCTTGTACCTTTTTGAAGATTTTGATCATAAGCAAACAGTGCTATTAATGTATTCAAAGATGTGATGCTCGAAGGATCTGAAAAGATAGAACTTGCATCACAAATATGTTCATTGTTGAACAAGCTTAAGGATATTTTTGCTTAGGAGATACAAGCTGGATCGCCACCTATCCGAGGCATTGAGCATTAAATTGATCTCATTCCAGGAGCTATATTGCCTAATAAACCATATTACCGGATGAATCCAATGGAGAAAAAAAATTGGAAAACCAGATTCAAGACTTCATGGCTAAAGGATACATTAGACAGAGCTTGAGTTCATGTGATGTGCATGTACAATTAGTCCCCAAGAAAGATAGATCATGGAGGATGTGTGAGGATTGTAGATCCATCAAGTAAAAGTAAAGACATGCGTTAAAGAATTCTTATACTAAAGATAAATCTTATATCAAGAGGGAACACAAAGATAAAACCAACAAAGGTAGTCCTTATTTAGATCTAACTCATCAATCCATAAAATGCATTAGAAAATCCTAAACTTTAGTAGAATACTACTCCAACATAATAAAAAAGGACAAGCAAAAACAATAAATAAAACTCGTGAATAAATAAAAGTAAAAATAAATGGTATAGAAATCTAGAATTCTAGGTTTTTTTGGTTATTATTGACAACAATTGGGAGTATTATATATCTGCTTGCCCTTAGGCACCTTCATTTATACCTTTTATAAGTCCCGATTTTGTGAAAATGATGGAGAATCGCAACCTCGATAAATGGGTCGATGTTTGGAGAGATACCTAGGACAAAATACACGAAATACGTGCCGGAAACAAGATTCCCGCTTTGATCTCACCATACACAAGATTTAGAGAGGAGGAACTCCAAGATTTTATGGTTTCTAATAGTCTGATTTCACAAAAGTACAAGATTATTAACTTAAAAAATAATAATCTCGTGTATCCCAGGAGAAGATAGTATCGATGTTGGAAAAATCAGATTTATTGTTTGGAATCACATAAAAGGTAAAAAAGACAAACAATAGCTACTACCCGTACTAGAACCAACAATTCTTGGGAAAATGCACCATCAAAGGTCAATGACAAAGAAAAGGCCATAGAAACTGGTTCTAATACCAAGAAACTAGTCTTTGACAATGCTAACTCTTCAAGTTTAGAATCAGGTAGGTTTTCTAACAACTCAGGATCAAGAGATATAACTTGTTATAAAAGTCAAGGCAGGGGATACTATAAACCGATGTATGATGAAGCACCAGATTCAGAAGAAGAAGTAGCTCTTCGAGAAATGGGAGACATGCTGGTGGTGAGTAGAGCCGTGAGTGCTCTAAGTGAACGAGAAACACTGCAATGAGAAAATATGTTCTTCACTCGTTGCACCGTGAAAAACAAGGTATGTAGTATGATAGTTGATGGTGGTTCATGTACTAATATATCTAGCAAAACTATGGTTGAAAAGCTAGGTCTTAAAACAAGTAAACACTCAAAGTCATACTATATAAGATGGCTAGATTCCCAAATCTAGCCCATAATAGCCGAGCATGTAACCATTCCTTTCAACTTCGAAAATTAGCTAGATAAATTTTATTTAATGTGGTGCTAATGTAAGTACGTCGCCTACTCCTAGGTCGTCCATGGCAGTTTGATAGAGAGGTTATCCACAATTGTCACCTCAAAAGGTACATGATATGCAATCAAAACATGTTGTTGAGTATAAGGCAAGTAAAACTAGCCTTTACATCAATCCTTGTACCTTTTTGAAGATTTTGATCATAAGCAAACAGTGCAATTAATGTATTCAATGATGTGATGCTCGAAGGATCTGAAAAGATAGAACTTGCACCACAAATATCTTCATTGTTGAACAAGCTTAAGGATATTTTTGCTTAGGAGATACAAGCTGGATCGCCACATATCCGAGGCATTGAGCATTAAATTGATCTCATTCCAGGAGCTATATTGCCTAATAAACCAGATTACCGGATGAATCCAATGGAGAAAAAAGAATTGGAAAACCAGATTCAAGACTTCATGGCTAAAGGATACATTAGACAGAGCTTGAGTTCATGTGATGTGCATGTACAATTAGTCCCCAAGAAAGATAGATCATGGAGGATGTGTGAGGATTGTATATCCATCAAGTAAAAGTAAAGACATGGTTAAAGAATTCTTATACTAAAGTTAAATCTTATATCAAGAGGGAACACAGAGATGAAAAACAACAAAGGTAATCCTTATTTAGATATAACTCATCAATCCATAAAATCCATTAGAAAATCCTAAACTTTAGTAGAATACTAGTCCGACATAATAAAAAAGGACAAGCAAAAACAATAAATAAAACTCGTGAATAAATAAAAGTAAAAATAAAAGGTATAGAAATCTAGAATTCTAGGTTTTTTTGGTTATTATTGACAACAATTGGGAGTATTATATATCTGCTTGCCCTTAGGCACCTTCATCTATACCTTTTATAAGTCTCGATTTTGTGAAAATGATGGAGAATCGCAACCTCGATAAATGGGTGGATGTTTGGAGTGTTACCTAGGACAAAATACACGAAATACGTGCCGGAAACAAGATTCCCGCTTTGATCTCACCATACACAAGATTTAGAGAGGAGGAACTCCAAGATTTCATGGTTTTTAATAGTCTGATTTCACAAAAGTAGAAGATTATTAACTTAAAATATAATAATCTCGTGTATCCCAGGAGAAGATAGTATCGATGTTGGAAAAATCAGATTTATTGTTTGGAATCACATAAAAGGTAAAATGACAAACAATAGCTACTACCCGTACTAGAACCAACAATTCTTGGGAAAATGCACCATCAAAGGTCAATGACAAAGAAAAGGCCATAGAAACTGGTTCTAATACCAAGAAACTAGTCTTTGACAATGCTAACTCTTCAAGGTTAGAATCAGGTATGTTTTCTAACAACTCAGGATCAAGAGATATAACTTGTTATAAATGTCAAGGCAGGGAATACTATAAACCGATGTATGATGAAGCAACAGATTCAGAAGAAGAAGTAGCTCTTCGAGAAATGGGAGACATGCTGGTGGTGTGTAGAGCCGTGAGTGCTCTAAGTGAACGAGAAACACTGCAATGAGAAAATATGTTCTTCACTCGTTGCACCGTGAAAAACAAGGTATGTAGTATGATAGTTGATGGTGGTTCATGTACTAATATATCTAGCAAAACTATGGTTGAAAAGCTAGGTCTTAAACAAGTAAGCACTCAAAGTCATACTATATAAGATGGCTAGATTCCCAAATCTAGCCCATAATAGCCGAGCATGTAACCATTCCTTTCAACTTCGAAAATTAGCTAGATAAATTTTATTTAATGTGGTACTAATGTAAGTACGTCGCCTACTCCTAGGTCGTCCATGGCAGTTTGATAGAGAGGTTATCCACAATTGTCACCTCAAAAGGTACATGATATGCAATCAAAACATGTTGTTGAGTATAAGGCAAGTAAAACTAGCCTTTACATCAATCCTTGTACCTTTTTGAAGATTTTGATCATAAGCAAACAGTGCTATTAATGTATTCAAAGATGTGATGCTCGAAGGATCTGAAAAGATAGAACTTGCATCACAAATATCTTCATTGTTGAACAAGCTTAAGGATATTTTTTCTTAGGAGATACAAGCTGGATCGCCACCTATCCGAGGCATTGAGCATTAAATTGATCTCATTCCAGGAGCTATATTGCCTAATAAACCATATTACCGGATGAATCCAATGGAGAAAAAAAATTGGAAAACCAGATTCAAGACTTCATGGCTAAAGGATACATTAGACAGAGCTTGAGTTCATGTGATGTGCATGTACAATTAGTCCCCAAGAAAGATAGATCATGGAGGATGTGTGAGGATTGTAGATCCATCAAGTAAAAGTAAAGACATGCGTTAAAGAATTCTTATACTAAAGATAAATCTTATATCAAGAGGGAACACAAAGATAAAACCAACAAAGGTAGTCCTTATTTAGATCTAACTCATCAATCCATAAAATGCATTAGAAAATCCTAAACTTTAGTAGAATACTACTCCAACATAATAAAAAAGGACAAGCAAAAACAATAAATAAAACTCGTGAATAAATAAAAGTAAAAATAAATGGTATAGAAATCTAGAATTCTAGGTTTTTTTGGTTATTATTGACAACAATTGGGAGTATTATATATCTGCTTGCCCTTAGGCACCTTCATCTATACCTTTTATAAGTCCCGATTTTGTGAAAATGATGGAGAATCGCAACCTCGATAAATGGGTCGATGTTTGGAGAGATACCTAGGACAAAATACACGAAATACGTGCCGGAAACAAGATTCCCGCTTTGATCTCACCATACACAAGATTTAGAGAGGAGGAACTCCAAGATTTTATGGTTTCTAATAGTCTGATTTCACAAAAGTACAAGATTATTAACTTAAAAAATAATAATCTCGTGTATCCCAGGAGAAGATAGTATCGATGTTGGAAAAATCAGATTTATTGTTTGGAATCACATAAAAGGTAAAAAAGACAAACAATAGCTACTACCCGTACTAGAACCAACAATTCTTGGGAAAATGCACCATCAAAGGTCAATGACAAAGAAAAGGCCATAGAAACTGGTTCTAATACCAAGAAACTAGTCTTTGACAATGCTAACTCTTCAAGTTTAGAATCAGGTAGGTTTTCTAACAACTCAGGATCAAGAGATATAACTTGTTATAAAAGTCAAGGCAGGGGATATTATAAACCGATGTATGATGAAGCACCAGATTCAGAAGAAGAAGTAGCTCTTCGAGAAATGGGAGACATGCTGGTGGTGAGTAGAGCCGTGAGTGCTCTAAGTGAACGAGAAACACTGCAATGAGAAAATATGTTCTTCACTCGTTGCACCGTGAAAAACAAGGTATGTAGTATGATAGTTGATGGTGGTTCATGTACTAATATATCTAGCAAAACTATGGTTGAAAAGCTAGGTCTTAAAACAAGTAAACACTCAAAGTCATACTATATAAGATGGCTAGATTCCCAAATCTAGCCCATAATAGCCGAGCATGTAACCATTCCTTTCAACTTCGAAAATTAGCTAGATAAATTTTATTTAATGTGGTGCTAATGTAAGTACGTCGCCTACTCCTAGGTCGTCCATGGCAGTTTGATAGAGAGGTTATCCACAATTGTCACCTCAAAAGGTACATGATATGCAATCAAAACATGTTGTTGAGTATAAGGCAAGTAAAACTAGCCTTTACATCAATCCTTGTACCTTTTTGAAGATTTTGATCATAAGCAAACAGTGCAATTAATGTATTCAATGATGTGATGCTCGAAGGATCTGAAAAGATAGAACTTGCACCACAAATATCTTCATTGTTGAACAAGCTTAAGGATATTTTTGCTTAGGGGAGAGATACAAGCTGGATCGCCACATATCCGAGGCATTGAGCATTAAATTGATCTCATTCCAGGAGCTATATTGCCTAATAAACCAGATTACCGGATGAATCCAATGGAGAAAAAAGAATTGGAAAACCAGATTCAAGACTTCATGGCTAAAGGATACATTAGACAGAGCTTGAGTTCATGTGATGTGCATGTACAATTAGTCCCCAAGAAAGATAGATCATGGAGGATGTGTGAGGATTGTATATCCATCAAGTAAAAGTAAAGACATGGTTAAAGAATTCTTATACTAAAGTTAAATCTTATATCAAGAGGGAACACAGAGATGAAAAACAACAAAGGTAATCCTTATTTAGATATAACTCATCAATCCATAAAATCCATTAGAAAATCCTAAACTTTAGTAGAATACTAGTCCGACATAATAAAAAAGGACAAGCAAAAACAATAAATAAAACTCGTGAATAAATAAAAGTAAAAATAAAAGGTATAGAAATCTAGAATTCTAGGTTTTTTTGGTTATTATTGACAACAATTGGGAGTATTATATATCTGCTTGCCCTTAGGCACCTTCATCTATACCTTTTATAAGTCTCGATTTTGTGAAAATGATGGAGAATCGCAACCTCGATAAATGGGTGGATGTTTGGAGTGTTACCTAGGACAAAAAACACGAAATACGTGCCGGAAACAAGATTCCCGCTTTGATCTCACCATACACAAGATTTAGAGAGGAGGAACTCCAAGATTTCATGGTTTTTAATAGTCTGATTTCACAAAAGTAGAAGATTATTAACTTAAAATATAATAAT
This sequence comes from Lepidium sativum, assembly GCA_023374145.1. Lineage (NCBI taxonomy): Eukaryota > Viridiplantae > Streptophyta > Magnoliopsida > Brassicales > Brassicaceae > Lepidium > Lepidium sativum. Next base: position 12,943 of record JAKUCM010001861.1, read on the forward strand.
CTCGTGTATCCCAGGAGAAGATAGTATCGATGTTGGAAAAATCAGATTTATTGTTTGGAATCACATAAAAGGTAAAATGACAAACAATAGCTACTACCCGTACTAGAACCAACAATTCTTGGGAAAATGCACCATCAAAGGTCAATGACAAAGAAAAGGCCATAGAAACTGGTTCTAATACCAAGAAACTAGTCTTTGACAATGCTAACTCTTCAAGGTTAGAATCAGGTAGGTTTTCTAACAACTCAGGATCAAGAGATATAACTTGTTATAAATGTCAAGGCAGGGGATACTATAAACCGATGTATGATGAAGCAACAGATTCAGAAGAAGAAGTAGCTCTTCGAGAAATGGGAGACATGCTGGTGGTGTGTAGAGCCGTGAGTGCTCTAAGTGCACGAGAAACACTGCAATGAGAAAATATGTTCTTCACTCGTTGCACTATGAAAAACAAGGTATGTAGTATGATAGTTGATGGTGGTTCATGTACTAATATATCTAGCAAAACTATGGTTGAAAAGCTAGGTCTTAAAACAAGTAAACACTCAAAGTCATACTATATAAGATGGCTAGATTCCCAAATCTAGCCCATAATAGCCGAGCATGTAACCATTCCTTTCAACTTCGAAAATTAGCTAGATAAATTTTATTTAATGTGGTGCTAATGTAAGTACGTCGCCTACTCCTAGGTCGTCCATGGCAGTTTGATAGAGAGGTTATCCACAATTGTCACCTCAAAAGGTACATGATATGCAATCAAAACATGTTGTTGAGTATAAGGCAAGTAAAACTAGCCTTTACATCAATCCTTGTACCTTTTTGAAGATTTTGATCATAAGCAAACAGTGCTATTAATGTATTCAAAGATGTGATGCTCGAAGGATCTGAAAAGATAGAACTTGCACCACAAATATCTTCATTGTTGAACAAGCTTAAGGATATTTTTGCTTAGGAGATACAAGCTGGATCGCCACCTATCCGAGGCATTGAGCATTAAATTGATCTCATTCCAGGAGCTATATTGCCTAATAAACCATATTACCGGATGAATCCAATGGAGAAAAAAGAATTGGAAAACCAGATTCAAGACTTCATGGCTAAAGGATACATTAGACAGAGCTTGAGTTCATGTGATGTGCATGTACAATTAGTCCCCAAGAAAGATAGATCATGGAGGATGTGTGAGGATTGTATATCCATCAAGTAAAAGTAAAGACATGGTTAAAGAATTCTTATACTAAAGTTAAATCTTATATCAAGAGGGTACACAGAGATGAAAAACAACAAAGGTAATCCTTATTTAGATATAACTCATCAATCCATAAAATCCATTAGAAAATCCTAAACTTTAGTAGAATACTAGTCCGACATAATAAAAAAGGACAAGCAAAAACAATAAATAAAACTCGTGAATAAATAAAAGTAAAAATAAAAGGTATAGAAATCTAGAATTCTAGGTTTTTTTGGTTATTATTGACAACAATTGGGAGTATTATATATCTGCTTGCCCTTAGGCACCTTCATCTATACCTTTTATAAGTCTCGATTTTGTGAAAATGATGGAGAATCGCAACCTCGATAAATGGGTGGATGTTTGGAGTGTTACCTAGGACAAAATACACGAAATACGTGCCGGAAACAAGATTCCCGCTTTGATCTCACCATACACAAGATTTAGAGAGGAGGAACTCCAAGATTTCATGGTTTTTAATAGTCTGATTTCACAAAAGTAGAAGATTATTAACTTAAAATATAATAATCTCGTGTATCCCAGGAGAAGATAGTATCGATGTTGGAAAAATCAGATTTATTGTTTGGAATCACATAAAAGGTAAAATGACAAACAATAGCTACTACCCGTACTAGAACCAACAATTCTTGGGAAAATGCACCATCAAAGGTCAATGACAAAGAAAAGGCCATAGAAACTGGTTCTAATACCAAGAAACTAGTCTTTGACAATGCTAACTCTTCAAGGTTAGAATCAGGTAGGTTTTCTAACAACTCAGGATCAAGAGATATAACTTGTTATAAATGTCAAGGCAGGGGATACTATAAACCGATGTATGATGAAGCAACAGATTCAGAAGAAGAAGTAGCTCTTCGAGAAATGGGAGACATGCTGGTGGTGTGTAGAGCCGTGAGTGCTCTAAGTGCACGAGAAACACTGCAATGAGAAAATATGTTCTTCACTCGTTGCACTATGAAAAACAAGGTATGTAGTATGATAGTTGATGGTGGTTCATGTACTAATATATCTAGCAAAACTATGGTTGAAAAGCTAGGTCTTAAAACAAGTAAACACTCAAAGTCATACTATATAAGATGGCTAGATTCCCAAATCTAGCCCATAATAGCCGAGCATGTAACCATTCCTTTCAACTTCGAAAATTAGCTAGATAAATTTTATTTAATGTGGTGCTAATGTAAGTACGTCGCCTACTCCTAGGTCGTCCATGGCAGTTTGATAGAGAGGTTATCCACAATTGTCACCTCAAAAGGTACATGATATGCAATCAAAACATGTTGTTGAGTATAAGGCAAGTAAAACTAGCCTTTACATCAATCCTTGTACCTTTTTGAAGATTTTGATCATAAGCAAACAGTGCTATTAATGTATTCAAAGATGTGATGCTCGAAGGATCTGAAAAGATAGAACTTGCATCACAAATATCTTCATTGTTGAACAAGCTTAAGGATATTTTTGCTTAGGAGATACAAGCTGGATCGCCACCTATCCGAGGCATTGAGCATTAAATTGATCTCATTCCAGGAGCTATATTGCCTAATAAACCATATTACCGGATGAATCCAATGGAGAAAAAAGAATTGGAAAACCAGATTCAAGACTTCATGGCTAAAGGATACATTAGACAGAGCTTGAGTTCATGTGATGTGCATGTACAATTAGTCCCCAAGAAAGATAGATCATGGAGGATGTGTGAGGATTGTATATCCATCAAGTAAAAGTAAAGACATGGTTAAAGAATTCTTATACTAAAGTTAAATCTTATATCAAGAGGGTACACAGAGATGAAAAACAACAAAGGTAATCCTTATTTAGATATAACTCATCAATCCATAAAATCCATTAGAAAATCCTAAACTTTAGTAGAATACTAGTCCGACATAATAAAAAAGGACAAGCAAAAACAATAAATAAAACTCGTGAATAAATAAAAGTAAAAATAAAAGGTATAGAAATCTAGAATTCTAGGTTTTTTTGGTTATTATTGACAACAATTGGGAGTATTATATATCTGCTTGCCCTTAGGCACCTTCATCTATACCTTTTATAAGTCTCGATTTTGTGAAAATGATGGAGAATCGCAACCTCGATAAATGGGTGGATGTTTGGAGTGTTACCTAGGACAAAATACACGAAATACGTGCCGGAAACAAGATTCCCGCTTTGATCTCACCATACACAAGATTTAGAGAGGAGGAACTCCAAGATTTCATGGTTTTTAATAGTCTGATTTCACAAAAGTAGAAGATTATTAACTTAAAATATAATAATCTCGTGTATCCCAGGAGAAGATAGTATCGATGTTGGAAAAATCAGATTTATTGTTTGGAATCACATAAAAGGTAAAATGACAAACAATAGCTACTACCCGTACTAGAACCAACAATTCTTGGGAAAATGCACCATCAAAGGTCAATGACAAAGAAAAGGCCATAGAAACTGGTTCTAATACCAAGAAACTAGTCTTTGACAATGCTAACTCTTCAAGGTTAGAATCAGGTAGGTTTTCTAACAACTCAGGATCAAGAGATATAACTTGTTATAAATGTCAAGGCAGGGGATACTATAAACCGATGTATGATGAAGCAACAGATTCAGAAGAAGAAGTAGCTCTTCGAGAAATGGGAGACATGCTGGTGGTGTGTAGAGCCGTGAGTGCTCTAAGTGCACGAGAAACACTGCAATGAGAAAATATGTTCTTCACTCGTTGCACTATGAAAAACAAGGTATGTAGTATGATAGTTGATGGTGGTTCATGTACTAATATATCTAGCAAAACTATGGTTGAAAAGCTAGGTCTTAAAACAAGTAAACACTCAAAGTCATACTATATAAGATGGCTAGATTCCCAAATCTAGCCCATAATAGCCGAGCATGTAACCATTCCTTTCAACTTCGAAAATTAGCTAGATAAATTTTATTTAATGTGGTGCTAATGTAAGTACGTCGCCTACTCCTAGGTCGTCCATGGCAGTTTGATAGAGAGGTTATCCACAATTGTCACCTCAAAAGGTACATGATATGCAATCAAAACATGTTGTTGAGTATAAGGCAAGTAAAACTAGCCTTTACATCAATCCTTGTACCTTTTTGAAGATTTTGATCATAAGCAAACAGTGCTATTAATGTATTCAAAGATGTGATGCTCGAAGGATCTGAAAAGATAGAACTTGCATCACAAATATCTTCATTGTTGAACAAGCTTAAGGATATTTTTGCTTAGGAGATACAAGCTGGATCGCCACCTATCCGAGGCATTGAGCATTAAATTGATCTCATTCCAGGAGCTATATTGCCTAATAAACCATATTACCGGATGAATCCAATGGAGAAAAAAGAATTGGAAAACCAGATTCAAGACTTCATGGCTAAAGGATACATTAGACAGAGCTTGAGTTCATGTGATGTGCATGTACAATTAGTCCCCAAGAAAGATAGATCATGGAGGATGTGTGAGGATTGTAGATCCATCAAGTAAAAGTAAAGACATGCGTTAAAGAATTCTTATACTAAAGATAAATCTTATATCAAGAGGGAACACAAAGATAAAACCAACAAAGGTAGTCCTTATTTAGATCTAACTCATCAATCCATAAAATGCATTAGAAAATCCTAAACTTTAGTAGAATACTACTCCAACATAATAAAAAAGGACAAGCAAAAACAATAAATAAAACTCGTGAATAAATAAAAGTAAAAATAAATGGTATAGAAATCTAGAATTCTAGGTTTTTTTGGTTATTATTGACAACAATTGGGAGTATTATATATCTGCTTGCCCTTAGGCACCTTCATCTATACCTTTTATAAGTCTCGATTTTGTGAAAATGATGGAGAATCGCAACCTCGATAAATGGGTGGATGTTTGGAGTGTTACCTAGGACAAAATACACGAAATACGTGCCGGAAACAAGATTCCCGCTTTGATCTCACCATACACAAGATTTAGAGAGGAGGAACTCCAAGATTTCATGGTTTTTAATAGTCTGATTTCACAAAAGTAGAAGATTATTAACTTAAAATATAATAATCTCGTGTATCCCAGGAGAAGATAGTATCGATGTTGGAAAAATCAGATTTATTGTTTGGAATCACATAAAAGGTAAAATGACAAACAATAGCTACTACCCGTACTAGAACCAACAATTCTTGGGAAAATGCACCATCAAAGGTCAATGACAAAGAAAAGGCCATAGAAACTGGTTCTAATACCAAGAAACTAGTCTTTGACAATGCTAACTCTTCAAGGTTAGAATCAGGTAGGTTTTCTAACAACTCAGGATCAAGAGATATAACTTGTTATAAATGTCAGGGCAGGGGATACTATAAACCGATGTATGATGAAGCAACAGATTCAGAAGAAGAAGTAGCTCTTCGAGAAATGGGAGACATGCTGGTGGTGTGTAGAGCCGTGAGTGCTCTAAGTGCACGAGAAACACTGCAATGAGAAAATATGTTCTTCACTCGTTGCACTATGAAAAACAAGGTATGTAGTATGATAGTTGATGGTGGTTCATGTACTAATATATCTAGCAAAACTATGGTTGAAAAGCTAGGTCTTAAAACAAGTAAACACTCAAAGTCATACTATATAAGATGGCTAGATTCCCAAATCTAGCCCATAATAGCCGAGCATGTAACCATTCCTTTCAACTTCGAAAATTAGCTAGATAAATTTTATTTAATGTGGTGCTAATGTAAGTACGTCGCCTACTCCTAGGTCGTCCATGGCAGATTGTTAGAGAGGTTATCCACAATTGTCACCTCAAAAGGTACATGATATGCAATCAAAACATGTTGTTGAGTATAAGGCAAGTAAAACTAGCCTTTACATCAATCCTTGTACCTTTTTGAAGATTTTGATCATAAGCAAACAGTGCTATTAATGTATTCAAAGATGTGATGCTCGAAGGATCTGAAAAGATAGAACTTGCATCACAAATATCTTCATTGTTGAACAAGCTTAAGGATATTTTTGCTTAGGAGATACAAGCTGGATCGCCACCTATCCGAGGCATTGAGCATTAAATTGATCTCATTCCAGGAGCTATATTGCCTAATAAACCATATTACCGGATGAATCCAATGGAGAAAAAAGAATTGGAAAACCAGATTCAAGACTTCATGGCTAAAGGATACATTAGACAGAGCTTGAGTTCATGTGATGTGCATGTACAATTAGTCCCCAAGAAAGATAGATCATGGAGGATGTGTGAGGATTGTAGATCCATCAAGTAAAAGTAAAGACATGCGTTAAAGAATTCTTATACTAAAGATAAATCTTATATCAAGAGGGAACACAAAGATAAAACCAACAAAGGTAGTCCTTATTTAGATCTAACTCATCAATCCATAAAATGCATTAGAAAATCCTAAACTTTAGTAGAATACTACTCCAACATAATAAAAAAGGACAAGCAAAAACAATAAATAAAACTCGTGAATAAATAAAAGTAAAAATAAATGGTATAGAAATCTAGAATTCTAGGTTTTTTTGGTTATTATTGACAACAATTGGGAGTATTATATATCTGCTTGCCCTTAGGCACCTTCATCTATACCTTTTATAAGTCCCGATTTTGTGAAAATGATGGAGAATCGCAACCTCGATAAATGGGTCGATGTTTGGAGAGATACCTAGGACAAAATACACGAAATACGTGCCGGAAACAAGATTCCCGCTTTGATCTCACCATACACAAGATTTAGAGAGGAGGAACTCCAAGATTTTATGGTTTCTAATAGTCATATTTCACAAAAGTACAAGATTATTAACTTAAAAAATAATAATCTCGTGTATCCCAGGAGAAGATAGTATCGATGTTGGAAAAATCAGATTTATTGTTTGGAATCACATAAAAGGTAAAAAAGACAAACAATAGCTACTACCCGTACTAGAACCAACAATTCTTGGGAAAATGCACCATCAAAGGTCAATGACAAAGAAAAGGCCATAGAAACTGGTTCTAATACCAAGAAACTAGTCTTTGACAATGCTAACTCTTCAAGTTTAGAATCAGGTAGGTTTTCTAACAACTCAGGATCAAGAGATATAACTTGTTATAAAAGTCAAGGCAGGGGATACTATAAACCGATGTATGATGAAGCACCAGATTCAGAAGAAGAAATAGCTCTTCGAGAAATGGGAGACATGCTGGTGGTGAGTAGAGCCGTGAGTGCTCTAAGTGAACGAGAAACACTGCAATGAGAAAATATGTTCTTCACTCGTTGCACCGTGAAAAACAAGGTATGTAGTATGATAGTTGATGGTGGTTCATGTACTAATATATCTAGCAAAACTATGGTTGAAAAGCTAGGTCTTAAAACAAGTAAACACTCAAAGTCATACTATATAAGATGGCTAGATTCCCAAATCTAGCCCATAATAGCCGAGCATGTAACCATTCCTTTCAACTTCGAAAATTAGCTAGATAAATTTTATTTAATGTGGTGCTAATGTAAGTACGTCGCCTACTCCTAGGTCGTCCATGGCAGTTTGATAGAGAGGTTATCCACAATTGTCACCTCAAAAGGTACATGATATGCAATCAAAACATGTTGTTGAGTATAAGGCAAGTAAAACTAGCCTTTACATCAATCCTTGTACCTTTTTGAAGATTTTGATCATAAGCAAACAGTGCAATTAATGTATTCAATGATGTGATGCTCGAAGGATCTGAAAAGATAGAACTTGCACCACAAATATCTTCATTGTTGAACAAGCTTAAGGATATTTTTGCTTAGGAGATACAAGCTGGATCGCCACCTATCCGAGGCATTGAGCATTAAATTGATCTCATTCCAGGAGCTATATTGCCTAATAAACCAGATTACCGGATGAATCCAATGGAGAAAAAAGAATTGGAAAACCAGATTCAAGACTTCATGTCTAAAGGATACATTAGACAGAGCTTGAGTTCATGTGATGTGCATGTACAATTAGTCCCCAAGAAAGATAGATCATGGAGGATGTGTGAGGATTGTATATCCATCAAGTAAAAGTAAAGACATGGTTAAAGAATTCTTATACTAAAGTTAAATCTTATATCAAGAGGGAACACAGAGATGAAAAACAACAAAGGTAATCCTTATTTAGATATAACTCATCAATCCATAAAATCCATTAGAAAATCCTAAACTTTAGTAGAATACTAGTCCGACATAATAAAAAAGGACAAGCAAAAACAATAAATAAAACTCGTGAATAAATAAAAGTAAAAATAAAAGGTATAGAAATCTAGAATTCTAGGTTTTTTTGGTTATTATTGACAACAATTGGGAGTATTATATATCTGCTTGCCCTTAGGAACCTTCATCTATACCTTTTATAAGTCTCGATTTTGTGAAAATGATGGAGAATCGCAACCTCGATAAATGGGTGGATGTTTGGAGTGTTACCTAGGACAAAATACACGAAATACGTGCCGGAAACAAGATTCCCGCTTTGATCTCACCATACACAAGATTTAGAGAGGAGGAACTCCAAGATTTCATGGTTTTTAATAGTCTGATTTCACAAAAGTAGAAGATTATTAAATTAAAATATAATAATCTCGTGTATCCCAGGAGAAGATAGTATCGATGTTGGAAAAAATCAGATTTATTGTTTGGAATCACATAAAAGGTAAAATGACAAACAATAGCTTACTACCCGTACTAGAACCAACAATTCTTGGGAAAATGCACCATCAAAGGTCAATGACAAAGAAAAGGCCATAGAAACTGGTTCTAATACCAAGAAACTAGTCTTTGACAATGCTAACTCTTCAAGGTTAGAATCAGGTAGGTTTTCTAACAACTCAGGATCAAGAGATATAACTTGTTATAAATGTCAAGGCAGGGGATACTATAAACCGATGTATGATGAAGCAACAGATTCAGAAGAAGAAGTAGCTCTTCGAGAAATGG
>JAKUCM010001862.1:0-13165 GCA_023374145.1 Lepidium sativum
TTTTTAGAGGGTCTAATTCGATAATTCGATTATTGATTCGGTTTAATATAAGATGAAATGGTGGAGCATGAAACTTTAACTGATTTTAGAGGTAAACAAAACTACCTCTAAAATTTGTGTGACAGTGGTATTATATGGAATTTGCGAGAAATAAATAAATAGTCGACTTTTTTTTAAAAAAATTGGTTTAGTTATTTATAACAATCCATATTTCAATTTAACATTTAATTTTTGATTTTTTTTGTCAACTAATCTATTAGTTTTTTAAATCTCATTCCTACTACTGTACGTAGGAGTTTGATCTCTGATACTTTGAAAATTTATAAAATAATTATGCTATTTGGCCACTATCTTCGGCTATTTAACTTTTGATTTAAAATGTGATTTAGTGCATAATTCAAGAAATAATCTCCATTATTTTTATATCATTTTCATATCTAGATTGATTTTGTTTTTTACATATAATAAAACACTCAACAACTGACTTAATTCTAAGAATTTTATCATAGAAGATATGTTACTTATGTAAACATGAACATACTTCTTAAAGGTAAGTGACATTTAGGTCTAGTGGCAAGTGGTAAGTTCACAAGAGTCATGCACACTTGCACATCCTGGAATCGAGTCCCCCTGCTTGCATTTGCAAAAACTTGGCTGATAGACCGGCAATTTATAATTCAATATTGACAAAAAAAAGAACATACTTCTTAAACACCGTATCATAAATAGTTTGAAAAAAGTTTATATAAGATGAAAAATAATCGAGACATGTTCACATTGTTGGCATTTACTGTTTGAAAATTTATTTTTTTGTACCTTTTTATTATTAATGAAATTCCCTCCTACTTTTTGTAAGCTTTTTAAACCCCACTTTTTCCCAAATAATTTAGGTAAAAAGACAAAAGCATGACTTCAGATTGGTAGTTTCTTAACAAATTCTTGAATCCAAAAATGACTAAATTCAAAACCGATTTTTCTCAAGGGGTTTAGCTTTATACCTAGTCTGAAAATAAATCAAAAGTGAATGGTAACAAGAGATTATATAGCCAAAATTCATGAGATTTTGAGCTATAGAAGTGACAAAACATCTATAACAGAGATCACTAGACATATTGTAACATTCATTACTTTTGTCCGATGAGTTTTTTGACAACAAATCTTCTTTTTTAGATACTCATATTAATTACTTAAAAACTTTATTCTTTTTTTGATGAAAGAAGTCAGAGAGAATAATTTTGCAGAGGTAAAAAAATAGATTTCATGGTAAAAAAAAAATCCATATTAATAATTGATCAAGGTTTTCTGATTTTCTTTGTACGGTACGGATCCAACTAAGGGATCAGAAGTCAGAAGTGAAGGTCTTTTCTACTTTTATTTTCAATCTTTCAGAGTTTTATTGAATTTCAGAGGTCCCATTAGAGAAATTTACTTAGGTGTTGTCTATGTCAATGTGAATTTAAAGAAAGGGTTGAAAATGAAATAAGAGAAAGTTTAGGGGTACAAAATAGTGTCAGAGAAGTTTGGTGTGGACCTGTCTGCAAAGAAAATAATTAAATGCAAGTTGTCTATTTAGCAATATGGCTTGATGCATTATGTGGAATTATATACTCATCTCTTTCTGACACTCTTCGCTTCTTGTCGTCGCTTTTCAATTATTTATTTTCTTCTTCTTTCATATGCTTAGTTTGTTCCTTTGTGGGCTTTCTTTGGGCTTACTTCTCTGTACATTTTTAATTTTGTGTGAGGCCCAGTTTTCATGTTTCCAAATTCAAGAAGCTATGCATGAACAAGTTTCCACCAGCATCCACATCAAAGTATGGAGAAAGGGGTTCTTAAGAAAAAAAAATACAAAAAGAAATAAAAAATACGGAGCCAATCAGGAGCCGCTACGTGGCGGACCTGTTTCTTGCAGATTTTCTTTCTAAGAACCCCCAATGAAATTTTTTGATGTGGATGGTCTAAAGATGAGTTTAGATATCAACTGCTTTCTGCATAGCTCTAACTCCTATATATGAACAAAAATTCAAGGTACTTTTACCATAAAATTGAAACCAAAACCGAAAAACCACCAAGCAATAGAGAGCCTCCCAAATTATGTTTTCTTATTTATTTTTTCTTAAGTAAATTTTTATTTTCGTCGCGAAATATAAATCTATAGTCTAAATCTTAAATTTTGTATATACAAATTATATAACTATATAGAACCAAATTCTAGTGTGGAGAGTTGCAGAGAGGTGGACATATAACCATTTGACAAAAAACGATTTTCCATAATTTGTTTGTAATATAATTACAAAAGATAATTTAATCGAATATTATTAGTTACAACATGGTTTTCGTTTGGTGAAGTGGTAAAATTTGTTAAAAATTTGAAACATTGACAATATGTTTTCCTATGTAATGGACTAGACATAGAAGATAGTAAACGCCCTAAGGAAGAGGTAATGTAGAAGAGCCACACGATTTAGGAAGACGATGCGATAAAAGGATAAGAAACTGTGCTTGCAGAGAAGTCCAAATTACAACAAAGAAGAGACATGTTTGCTCTTTACCCAAATTGGACCACACATATCTTCTTTACAGAAATATCTCATCAAAAAGTGGCTCCTCTTAGATATTTTTATTTCCTTGAAAGACCTTTGGGATCTTCTAACAGTTTCTATTATTTCAAGCTTCGAATTCTTACACGTTACAACGTTGTACATTTTTAGTTGTCATAATCGAAACCTCGATCCAAGGTTGCTCAAAACAATGATATAGTTTTCTTATGCTTCATGTAATTTAGCACCACCATTCCAATTTTATTCGATATCCTTAAAATTAAATTCATTACGAAGCTACTTCGTATTAAGAAGTAGATGTGTGGAACCAAGGAATTGAGTCCAATATTTTGACTTGGTCATTTGGGTACCCGTTCAGGTTCGAGTTCAGAATTTTTTCGGGTTTCGGGTTTTCGGTTCTATTGATTTAAGACCTATTCCGATATTTCTATTTTTTGGGTCGGGGTTCGGTTCGAGTATAAATCGGGTTCGGATATTTATATATAAATCTATATAAAACTTAAAATAAGTAAATGTTTAATAGAAATATTTACTTATTTAAATTTAACAAAAATATTTCGGGTACTCCGTTCGGTTCTTAATTTGGTTTCGGTTCGAGTTTGGGTTTGGTTTTTTGGATATATAAATATATAACCCATTAGAATATATTTTTCGGATTCTGTTCATCTTTTTCAGGTCGGTTTCGGTTTGGGTTTCGGATATCAAGATTTATGCCTAAGCCTAATTTTGACGTTGTAATAAGATAACATAATTTTTTTGGAACTCTCAAGAGAGTCTGAGCCGAAGTCCAAGTAATATTTGAGGAATCAATATTAACAACTAGTCTAATTCTGGATTTTATAATAAAGTCTAAGACATAAACGCATTTCCTTATGACCAAACAGCAACAACTTAATTTCTGGCAAAAAATTAACTTAGTACCGACGAGTTTAAGTCTTGCCGCACGTGGTACACTGTTTAGTTATATGTGAACTTATCATTTGCATACTTTAAAAGGCAGCATTGTTAGATGGTACTTTGCATGAAATGGTTGTAATTACTATTACACTTGTGCCAATTAAGAAAAAAACTTACTTCAAAAACTTTTAACCCATTGAAAACTCTCATTTATTGACATTCTCCAAACTGACAAAAATCTCTGACAGAAAACCCCATCACGGCCATATTGTGGGGTTTTTCTCCACGTAAGTACACCCAAAGTTCACATGCATGCAATTCTACTTACTCTATCTTTGCTTCAAGACTATCCTCACGTTAACCCTATCAATATCTTATAACTCTCTATATAAACCATATAGCCTCTCTTACTGCCTCATAACTTCAACAAAAGCTCTTTTCTTAAGAGAAATCATGAAGATGATAATCCACATTTTCTTCATCATCTCCCTTGTTTCAACCATTGCTTTTGCTTCTGTTAATGACTTTTGTGTAGCTGATCCAAAAGGCCCTCAAAGTCCAGCTGGATACTCTTGCAAGAACCCTGACCAAGTCACTGAGAATGACTTTGCATTTTCAGGGCTAGGCAAAGCCGGAAACACTTCAAACCTAATCAAAGCTGCAGTGACTCCAGCCTTTGCACCTGCTTTTGCAGGTATCAATGGTCTTGGAGTCTCATTGGCTCGTCTTGACTTAGCCGGTGGTGGAGTCATTCCTCTTCACACTCATCCTGGTGCTTCTGAGGTCCTTGTAGTCATTCAAGGCACCATTTGCGCCGGATTTGTCTCCTCTGCTAACAAAGTATACTTGAAGACTCTCCAAAGAGGTGATTCTATGGTGTTTCCTCAAGGGCTTCTTCATTTTCAGCTTAACTCTGGTAAAGCCCCTGCTTTGGCTTTTGTTGCCTTTGGAAGTTCCTCTCCAGGGCTCCAGATTCTACCATTTGCTTTGTTTGCAAATGACTTACCTTCGGAACTAGTTGAAGCCACTACGTTCCTTAGTGATGAAGAAGTTAAGAAGCTTAAGGGTGTGCTTGGAGGAACTAATTAAGCTTTTCTTAATTTGAGTTTCTAATCTGCTTTGGCTTCTTTTGGATTTTTTATTCAAGTTCGTTTAGCATTTTGATTTGATTCGATTCTAATGGTTGCTTTCTTTGTGTTGTTATTGTTCTTGATGTTTTATTGTGATGTCTCTTTGGATTGAACTGTAATAACTAATAAGCATTACATTGCAAATGTCTTATGTTCAAATCAAATTTATTAGTCTCTAAAGTAATTATTCTAAACTTAAAATAACATATCTAGTCAAATGGATAAATTTATACCTCACAATTTTCTCACAGAAATTCGATATTATGAAGAATAACATAACCACATCTGATCAGTTTTAAAAGGAGCTCAATTATTTTTGTTCGTTATTGGTCTCTTAAATGTACCACAACCAGGTTAGTTTTTCTATTGACCTTTTCTTGGTTTTGAAAAGAAATTAGTTTGCCCTAAACTACACACAATATAAGACAGATGCAGCATTGAATTGAATCTACACAATCCACAACACTTACATAATTACTTTTACTTGGCATCAAAAACCACAGCAGGCAAACTAGTTCTTTATGTTTCATTTTGGCATGATCACATTCGGATTTCGCCTGTGTGTGTTAAACTTTCCCATTTTGCCAAGCTCTTTCCATTTAGACCCAGAACCAGAGACACTCCACAACTTGTCACCAGGATTTGTAGAAGCGGACTTTGGTTTCATAAGAGGAAGCTTGCTGTTCCCTTTACTCATTCCATTAGCCATCAACCACCTTGAACCAGACTGCACTTGCTGTTGCTGAGTTGAGATTCCCCATAATGACTTCTTATCAGTCTCACTTTTCATACCAGTAAGATGTACCTCTGAGATTTTGTACTGAGCGAATCCTTGTTCCTCCAAGCTTATCTCTTCTTTGACTGCATCACTTGTCTCGGCTTCCTTATCCTCTTCATCGGTTCTTCTCACCTCTGAAACAGTTCTGTACATTATAGGCTTTGGAGGGACGAACAATCTCTCAACTTGGATAAGAGAAAGCATTGGAGCTCCTACTGGCTCATAGTTTCTTAGCGGATCTCGGAGTTGCACCATTAGTGCTACAGTGAAGTTATTTCCCAGTAAACCACATTTCTTTCCCTTTTTCCCTCTTCGTTTTTCACCTTTTGATCCTTTACGGATAAAGTTTAGTGGGTTTGCATGATGGGCAGCCAAGATTTTAGAAGTTCTCTCATTTATTTCGTCTTCGTCGCCAGTGTCTCCTGAATCCAACTTCATCCACTCATCAAGAGTCAAGGAGAGTCCCATTAAACCATCATCATCATGGTCCCCGTCGTCTTTTATGTCCAGAAGTTGTAACCCGGCAGCTCCTTCAAGACCAACGCACCCACTTCTCCCCTGGAAGGCTGAGATCTCTCCAATAGATTGTGCAGTGATGTCTGAGGGTGCATCCTCCTCTGACATTCCTGATTGTATTCTCAATCCTTCCAAAGAAAGTGCTTCAATTTGATCCATAGCCAAAGGAGCAAGATCTTCTAGTGATACATATTCCGAGTCAAAGTTCTGGTTTCCAGAACTTGAACCTAAACTTTTTGGCTTAGCTGCAAACGATGCTTGTCTTTCAGCTCCCCTCACAAAACCAGCTGCATCATCAGATTCAGGCTCTGATATGTGATCCCTGCGTAGAGAAGATAAACCAAATACACCAAAAGAGTTGTTTTAAGCACAACTTTTATGTAAACCTTTCACTAAATTCAAATAAGTGATAATAAGATTGATACAAACCTGTCCCCACCATCAATTGCAGGTGAAGTTTCCCACAACACCTCTTCCATGGTTTTCCCTGTTATGTCGTCCAAAGGCATTACTTTATTTGCCTGCATTGAGAGCTTTTCAATTCCAGCAGTGGCTAGTCTCTGAAGTATCTCCATGATACCAGAGCCCATCTCAGCAGGCACCACAACTGGAGTTGACACTTGCATGATCAAGCTGCCTCCAGATTTAGAGTTCCTGAACAGTAAGGGATTCATTGACCGCAAGAACCCTCCATTCTTTGTCTGCACAACTGGACCCAGGCCATCTCCAAGAGGAGGCAGATCAAATGGCTCTTTCACTGGAAAATCAGATTGATGAAACGAATTAAGACCACTGTGAGGCGGAGAGTTCTGAAATGTGTTTTCATTCATACCCCACTCACGCATCAGAGATTCTGTTTCCAAGCCTTCCAACATTTTGGCCCTGGGTATGCTAACTCTTGCTTGAGCTTCCAACTGGTATTCTTCTTCTATATCATGAACAAGGGATGCCAGGTCAAAACCTTCTTCAAAGTCCGATTCATACTCTTTCGAATAGTTTTCATCACATTCCATTTGGGAATCATCAGTTTCATTACTAAAATCAAACATACAACCGCCCGCTAGGGTTTCCATTTCAAACTCTCTTAATAGGCGCTCCCTTGGGGACTCAGGTTCACTCTCAGAAGTTAGAGCAAAAGGGCTGTGTTCAATACCTAGCATGTCTAAGAACTCACATGCCACAGAGTCAGCCACATCTCTCGAACTTGATGATGCTGTGTCCTTATTTGGTGTTATAAAACATCTATCTCCCTCTCCATGGTTTTCTAGTTCTTCCTCGTCATCTGACGCTGTTGCTTCCAACATTTCTACACTTTTCAAAGCTGATTCTAGATCTTTCATTATTATTTCTTTCAAGTCTTTCTCACCATTCACTACCTCTTTATCATCCTGAGGAACAATACTTTTGTAATCCTTTTGAGAATCGTTGTTCCCCACTTCTGGAGGCAGAATTTCTGTAGCAGTTTCAACATCCTTACTTCCAGCTATAGTAGCTTCCTCAACTTTCTTGAATTCCTCAAACTGAACATCATTTTCATTGTCATTTACCAAGGGATCTTCTGGAGGCAAATTTTCTGTACCAACTTCGTCACTTCCAGCAGTAGGAACTTCGTCACTTCCAACAGCAGGAACTTCTTCGGCATTCTTTATTTCCTCAAAAGGAACATCAGTTTTATTTTTGTTAACCAAGGGCTCTTGTGGAGGCAAATTTTCTGTACCAACTTTGTCACTTCCAGCAGCAGGAACTTCGTCAGCTTTCTTTAATTCCTCAAACGGGACATCATTTTCATTGTCGTTTACCAAGGGATCTTGTGGAGGCAAATTTTCTGTACCAGTTTCGTCATTACCAGCAGTAGGAACTTCGTCAGCATTTTTTATTTCTTCAAAAGGAACATCAGTGTTATTCTTATTAACCAAGGGCTCTTGTGGAGGTAAATCTTCTGTACCAGCTTCTTCACTTCCAGCAAGAGGAACATCAGCAGCTTTCTTTATTTCCTCAAAAGGAACATCAGTTTCATTCCCATTTACCAAAGGCTCTCCGCTTTGATGTGCATCTGCATCTTCTTTTTCACGTGAAATTGGCTCAATAGGTTCAATATGTTTAGTGACCCACGTCAAACTCGAACTGAGACTCAGCTGCTGGATCCACCTTCTCCTCATCAAACTTTTGATACAGAATGTTAACAGAACTGACCAGGTCAGATTGTGCAACAGGCAAAATTTCATGAAGATCTTTAATTTCCTCCTTATCTTGGGACAGAGGATGTGATTCTTTGTTAGCAATACCATGATCATAACGCCGAGATGTAGATTTTCCATTCCCTAGACTAGACTTTGCACTGATAGTTCTTGACAACCCAGTGTTACTACTAGTGTGTTTTGCATTTGAAGCAACTCGGATATTCTGAATGCTATCTGATGTAGCAGGATTACGAGTATCCCCAACAACAGTATATCCAAAACTCATGCTTAGAGTAGCACCATTAGCCTTTCCAGTCAACTGAAATGTTGTTGACCACTTACCTGAGCTTTTCTCATCCTGCAACTCCTCAAGTGTAAGAGGAAGCAATCTCGTGAGATCGATTCGATGTTTTCCCAGATCAACCTCAGGAGATCCAACCAGAGAGACATACAACAAGAAAAGCTTAGCTTCATACTTAGCTGAGTGATGCTGACCGCTTCTGCTTCCATAAACCGAGCATGTATGTGTCAACTTGTCCTTAAATTCAGCTCTTCCATTCAAAACTTTTGCAGGACGAGTGCTTAAAGATTCATCACGACGTTTCCAGTGCACAGTGAGATAAAGATCCTGGAATATCGGGGGCAAACCTTCAACAGAATGGACTTGGGCAGAGAAACAACAGTTAAATCGACGGTTTCGGACATGAGAAAGGGCCCTGAGAGGCCAATTCCAGAACGACTTCTTCTCCTTATGAGGCTCAGCCAACTGGCTACGGCTCAAAGGTTTTGTTGGAGTGTTACTAAGGCCAGCAGAGCCCCTAGGATTCTTGTTTACGTACAGAGCTTCGCCAATCGTCTCAACCTCCTTCAACAATCTATGGCTACTAGAAGATTCCTCACTATTGATTTTACTCATCCTGTAATTTGAAATGAGAAAGCCGAGAATGAATCAGAAAGATGCTGAAAGATTTTTTGACAGCATCAGAAAAGCAAAAGAGATATGTTGACTAGTGAGGACAGAGATAGAAGGGAATATGAAAGTGCTACCATGACCAGCATATGTAATATATAGGATGGGATTAGGGCATCATATGATCTCACAGAGAAATGGTTAATCAAACCCATTAAGTTACTAAGTACATGACTATTTGTATGTGGTAAGAGTAAATCAATGAATAGAACTTTTCAGCCTTTCTTATTCAAAAACTGCAAATCCAAACCACCATCCGAATAGGTTTATAAAACCCACATGGCTTGAATTCTAACATGCACACATCATGAGCAATAAAACAGTGGAAGGCGCCAAAAGGTAATATGTGAGCCAGACAAGCAGCATATGATAGCAGATAATAAAGATGGTGATGCAATTGAAAGGAATCCAGAGCAAGAAAAAAATAATCAAACAGTCATAAAAATTCAAGAACAACCATCAAAAAAATTCTAGAAAAGATTACCTCTCTATTCTTTTTTCAGGTGAAACTAATCAGCAGAGACAAAGTAGGTTTAGTCGCTCAAAATCCAGCAGAAGCAGCTATAAGAAATCATCATCGGTATAAGACCTGGACAGCCCTAACATAGTGAAGATCATGGTTAAGAGTCCAAACAGGGTTATTATAGTCCATATCCACATCTATCTATGTGTATCTATAATGCGTGCTAGCAAGAGAATGACAAGAAGAAACAAAAAGGTTATGATAACTGACAATTTGTGATGGTGATGATGCAGAGCTTTCTGAATTATAATGGGCTGAAGATAATATCTGAAGGGTCGAAACAAGAACACAAAAAGGAAAATAACTGGAGAGTGGAAGAAAGACAATTTTGGTTTAGTTCTTTCACTTAATCTGTTTTGGTAGAGAAAATACGTTGTAAAGAAGTCTGCCAATCATGAAAAGGTTAGGGAAGGACAAATGAGTCACGAGTTTGCTCTAGGAAAAACTTACCAACACGTTTGCTGGAAAATCAAGCAAAACCCAGGTAGATCAAATGAAAGTCTGCAATAAAAGTAACCAGAAGATTAAAGATCGTAAACAGAAAATTTGTGAGTGAGAACAAACATCAAGCCACTGACAATCACAAGAAAACAAAACAGATAAATCAATTTAAAACACGATCAGTTAAAGAGAGAAAATGCAAACAAAATAGAATTCAATAGGATACTGAATTTGTAACCGTAGAACAAGAAGAGATAGGATTCAAGAGAGAGTGTTACATAACTCATCCTCTCTATTAGTATGGAGGTTTAGTTTTGAATTGAGTTTACGTCTTAAGTATGAGAAGATATGTCAGAATTTTAGCTTTGAGAAACAACAATTTTCAAACCTATGAAACAGGATTATCCTCTCACATATAAGTCAACTGTAGCTTTGACTTCTACACAATCACTTGCGAAACGAAATACAGAGATGCGAGCTTAGCTACAAGCTAGATGAGGTCTACAGACTAAACCTCAAAAACGAATATCACCCCACAACATTTGCAAGTCTCCAAGCTTTTCCCATGAATTCAGGAAACAGCTCAAAATTGTTTATACAGCAAAAAACTTTACTCTGCGCGTCATGTAAGATAGATCCAATTTTTCACGGAATGATCGGTGCTAATTTAGCCAGAAATTAGCCATACGAAGCAACCCAGCATCACTGAATTCACGCTTAGTACAATCTATAAAAATCAAAGAAGACGGAGAAATTGAAGAAGTAAAACTAACCGGCGTGTCCTTGGAGACAACGGAAAAGTCGTCTCTGTAGAAGCTTGCAAGGAAGAGAAAATGGTGGAGGAGCGCGTCAGAGACGAAGAACACAAGAAACCAACCTTTGTCTTTGTTTTTTTTTTGTTATTTTTCTTTTTCCATTTAATCCTTTTGTATTGAGCTTTTTAAAATAATATTCTTATACTTTACTATTTCAAACAATCCACCTCAAAGATTATTTTAGTGATTGTATCCCTCGTGTTCATTATACTTTTGAAATTTGACCAATTGTCAAGATCGAATCTAAAATGTGTCTGATCATAAATTTTATTACATTCTTTTCAAACCATAACTTTTACTAATACACAATGATTCTCTAAAATTAATAAATTTTGGTAAGAAAGTTACGGATAAATATTAAACCATTACAAATATATTTAACATTTAGGCAAATACATTCTACACGGATTAATATGTAAAAAGAAATTCAATAATTAAATTAAATTTAAAATTAAGATACTTTTCAAATATTATACAAGTTGGAGAAGAATATTACATATATCTTCGAATACTGTAATTATCAATTTTATGAGACGGCAATTTCCTTTCATACAAAAAGAATATTTTGCAAATATTTCTTTTTTGAAAAATGCTTTTAATTTTCACAAAAATAAAATTGAACAATAACATAGATGAAATGTAAATTTTCAAAAACTTTGAGTTAATTCCCAAAGAATATTAAAATTATATGGAAGAAAAAAATAAAATCTAAAGATGAGGGTTAAAATGTAAAAACAGAAAAATGGAAAAAAGCAAACTATAAACCCTAACTCTTGTTAAATCCTCTGTTTTTCTTTTTTTCTCAAACTCTCCACACAAAATTTGCCGGCGGCTCATTTTGTGTTTGCTTCGTCGTTAGAATTCCATATCAATGGTGAAACGGAATCAAGTTTCGGAGTCAAAGGAAGCATTACCAATGGAAGAAGAATGTAAATCGCTGATAAAGAAGCTTGCTTCTTGCAAGCAGACCATCCGCGACAGATCTCTCCGAACTGTTCTTCGAACTTGGCTCCCTGAGCAAAGTGAAATTTCTGACGAAGACATGAAGAAGCTATGGCAAGGAATCTTCTACTGTATCTGGCACGCTGATAAATCTCTTTACCAATCAGAACTTATCGATCGTCTCTCTTCTGCTCTTCAATCACTTCCTCTTCCTTTGGCTATCCAATACTTCACCGTCTTCTTGTTCACAATGCGCCGTGAGGGTGGTCTCGCATCGATCGACTCAGGTTAGACAAGTTTTACCTTTTGATTCGCAGGTTTTTGCACGGATTCTTCTCACTTCTTGGTAGAAATTTATGGGATTTAGAGTTCACTCGTCGTTTGATGGGCGTTTTGTTCGATGGGACGTTTCTTGCTGATGATAAGTTTCAGGGGAATGGTGTTAACTATCATATAGCTTCTGTTGTTATTGAAGAACTTAGACAGTTTCTTCACTAAACAAGGAGGTTTTGGAACTTCTTTTATCTCCTTTTGTGACACTTTTGGGTGTTGTTAATGACAAGATTTTGTTGGGGAAGATTAAGAGCAATTTGTTTGATGAATTGCTGAAGATGGGGAAGAAGCTACTGGATAGTAGGAAATCTGGGAATGATGCATTGTCTGAGGACGATGATGTGGTGGTTTTAGGATCTATTTCACTGTCTATGGAGTTTGCAAAGAGGTTCTATGAGATGGGTTCTTCTTCAGATTGCCATCAGGGTAATAGGAAATCTATTTTTGCGCTTCACAAGGAGTTCTTGCAGTTGGAGAAAGATATGTTGTCTTCTGGTATCGAAGTTTCTGTCGGAGAGGCTTCTCGTTCTGTTGATGATGAAGTGCCTGAAGTTCCCTTGTCTGCTGAGGCAGAAGTGGATGAATCGAAAGCTGTTTCTAAGTCTAAGACTACTGCAAAGGGGTCTTCTTCGAAGAAAAAGGGTTTGAAGAAATGTTCAAAGACTAAAAAAGACAGTGCCAAGAAGGATGATGCTTTGGATAAGGTTTTCGATCTTGGTAACAAAGATGAAGCTTTTGATGTGACTATGATATCGGATCTCCGACAGGAGTTTGAGAAGATTGCATCTGAAATGAGTCCATCAAAAGTTGAGGTTGCAAGTGTCTGCGGAGCAGCCGCTGAACCTGTGCAATAGCCAAAAAGACCAAGAAGAGGAAAAGAGAGAACAAAGGGGAAGAGAAAGCTACTACTGTTAACCCAAGATGCAGCAGATATGAGCAGCTTAACTGCCCCGAGCACTGAGAAGAGCTCAAAGAGAGTAAGATTTGCAATGAAGAACAATTTGGTATGGAAGCCTCATTGTCCTCTACCTCCACAAGATTTGAGGTTGCCTCCATCTGCCACACCGAAGAGGAAGTGC
>JAKUCM010001863.1:0-29978 GCA_023374145.1 Lepidium sativum
AATATTTTATTTTATTTTATATATTTTTATTATTTATCTATATTATTTTTAAATATTAGTAAGAAATATAATTTTTTAATTTTATTTTATATATATTTGTTATTTTTATATATTATTTTATATTTTAAAAGTTTTTGGTGAAAAAAAAGTTTGAAAAGAAAATTGTAGTTGCTATGTTGTTCTTTTGGCTATCGATGAATTTTCCAGCGACAAAAAAACGCAGTCGCTGGTAGCTGGCGACTCCCAAAAGAATATGATTTTGTCGTTGTCGCTAGCGACTGTCAAAAGAACAAGCCCTAACAACTTCTCACATCGTAGATCAATAAAACACGAAGTAGCCCATAATAAACTCCTCAGTTTAGCCTTAAAACGGTTTGGCCACACAATAAGTGTATCACAAGCGTAGGATTTTGTGAACCGTGGTGGTTACGTATCACCCAAAATATTCCAGACAGACAATGCTTATTAGTCCAAGAGAGACTGATATTCAAAAGATTATAAGATTATGTTATTGAATTTTTAAAAATTAGATTAATTTTGAATATTCAAAAGATAAAAAGTAGTTTGTTTGGTTAATTTTACTTAGAAACATAACTACACGGTTTCAACTTCATCATATCCAGAAGACGCATTAAATATCTTTTCTCAAATATAGGTCTATTTTCATTATTGCGGTACACTTATTTACTACCTATATTTTTGTATCAGTTTCAGTTTTGTAAGTTTTTTGTGTTTTTGTTCTTTGTTGGAGTATCATTTCTTTTGTTTTTATCTTTTGTGCTGTAAATAAAATATATTGAAACCATTTTTTAATATTTTCTCATTTTAGTTATAATAGGGGATAATACTGGGTCATGCCCGATTAGTACATACGTATAAATTACTTCTATTTATTTTATTTTATTGTTGATGTTTACAATAAATCATATTACAATGTTCAAAGTTCTTCTTATCTATGTTTTACAATGTCTTTCTATATCTCTAAAAAGAATATCTTACCAATGTAGGTATACATAATAATTGAATGTTTTATAAGATATTATATAAAAATGAAAATATATTAAGTTTTTAGCAATTCTTAAATAGTTTTTAAAAGTTTAATAATTTGTAAAAAGCACTTGTTTCCTACCTTCAAATTTCTATGAGGTTCAAGAGATATGATCATCAAGAAAGTTCTAAAAGACTCTATGATACACATGTCATATGTTTATATAAATATAACTACTATTGTAACAATGGGAGAAAGAGAGAGTACAAACTTCTGGACCGTGAATAATGACAAAGCTCTTAATTGCATATTTAGATAAATAAACATTACCCAAATCAAAATATTAATCAAAGAATTAACATAATCAGATTTAAACCACCCAAATCAATAGCTCCACTAATCAATCGCCACGTCAGATAAGCCGGTGCTTGTTTTCGAACCGGCTAATAGTAGATGACAAATTTAAAAGTTGACCAAACCTCAAGTATTTTGTACATTACGTGGCATCTTCTGATACGCTTTCATAAATAGTAGCCGTACGTTTCTATTTCTCTTCTCCTCCATAAGAACATTTCTCTAGACGTGGCGTCTACTTATTGGACGCGTATTTGTAATGTACCGTGCACCTTATCACAGACGATAATATTTGTTTTCTTTCTCTAAAACAACTTTTTGATATAAAAAAGGCGAAGAAATCATATTCAGCTTTCTCTGTTTATCTCTACCTTTCTCTCTCTTTCCTCCTTTTTCGCAATTCTTCTTTCTTCTCCGATTTTTCCTTCTTTTTTTTGTTTTCATTCTCTTCTACGACTTTCCGTGTTGGGTTTTATCTGGGGTTCTGATTTTTCGGAGAACAAGGATTGAGGAGGAAGATAAAGTTTAAAGGACCAAGAGAATTGTTTTTTCTTCTTCTCCAGTTTCTTGGTTCCCCGATGGGTTGTTTCGGAGGGAGTAAGAAATCGAGTAAACGATCGGAGACTAACAAAGAGCAAATGAAGGATACTGTCAAAATTACGAAAACTGTCGGTGGTACAAGCGTCTCTAAGAGAGACGATCAGACTCAAACAAGTTCAGGTATGGAGTGATGATTTTGACCATCGAAGTATCTTTGTTGAATTGTGTGGATCGGATTTCTTACGTTTTGTTTTTATGTTTCTGTTGTATTGGAAGAGTCATTTCATGGTGAATTCTTACAGTTTTTCTCGGGAGATTTTGATGCATGTGTACTATATCACCATTTAAGTGACGTTAGGATTTTGATCGAGTTAGGTTTTGTTTTTTCATGGAGGGGACAAACGTCAAAAATTGGATTTTTATTTTCCTTTTGGTATTCGAATCTTTGATTTGTTTTTTTGCCTTATCTGTTTTGGGTTAAGTCACATGATAAACCGGTGTTTTCGTACTTGTTCCATGTGTTGTAGATTCTACAAAAGTGAATCCATATCGAGATGTGAAGAATGAAGGAGTTGGTAAGGTGGATCAGTTATCTTTAGACGTGAAGAAGTTGAATTTAAATGACCAAGCTACAGGGAAGAAAGCAGAGACTTTTACCTTTCAAGAACTTAAAGATGCAACTGGAAACTTTAGAATGGATTGTTTTCTAGGTGAAGGAGGTTTCGGAAAAGTTTACAAGGGAACTATAGAGAAATTGAATCAGGTACTGTGAAAAAGATTACTATCTTTCTGATCAGTTGGCTGTGATTGAGAGTTTTTGAATGATATGGCGAAAATTCGTTCTGCTAGGTTGTTGCAATCAAGCAACTTGACCGTAATGGAGTTCAAGGAATTAGGGAATTTGTGGTTGAGGTGTTGACACTAAGTCTTGCTGACCATCCAAATTTGGTGAAGCTTATGGGGTTTTGTGCTGAGGGTGTTCAGAGACTATTGGTCTACGAGTACATGCCGTTAGGATCTCTTGAAGATCATTTATATGGTATGTTGTAAACTCAACTTTGTTGCTGTCTTTTTCTCTTCTTTATATAGAAAAAGGAGTATATTTCCTAGTACAACCGAAGGATCATGGTATGTCATGGACTCTTCTAATTGAGGATTTGATTGCTTGATTGGGTGGGACAGGATTAAACCGAGGATTGGGTGAAACCCTAGCTGGCAAAAATCTATCCTTGCCTCTGTATACTTTGTCACTCAACAACTATACCTGTTTCTCAGATATTGGACTTGCTTTCTCTGGCTTTAACATATAATGTTGTTTTGACTGTTACTAGATCTCCCTGCTGGTCAAAAACCTCTTGATTGGAACACCAGGATGAAGATAGCAGCTGGTGCAGCAAGAGGTTTAGAGTATCTACATGAGAGAATGAAGCCCCCTGTGATCTACCGAGACCTTAAATGTTCAAATATCTTGCTTGGTGAAGACTATCAGCCAAAACTATCTGATTTCGGGTTGGCTAAAGTTGGACCAAGCGGGGATAAAACTCACGTCTCTACAAGGGTTATGGGAACATATGGATACTGTGCTCCTGATTACGCTATGACGGGTCAGCTCACATTCAAATCCGATATATACAGTTTTGGAGTAGTCCTTCTTGAGCTTATCACTGGAAGGAAAGCAATTGACAGTACTAAACCGCTTAGGGATCAGAATTTAGTCGGATGGGTATGTTCTGTCACTTGGTAGTGTCTCAATAATAGTAATGCCTGAAACTAAAATCATTTTGTTTTACGGTTCCTTTTTTTTAACAGGCACGACCGTTGTTCAAAGACAGAAGGAACTTCCCCAAAATGGTTGACCCATTGCTTCAAGGACAATACCCAGTTAGAGGACTGTACCAAGCACTTGCAATATCAGCAATGTGCGTTCAAGAGCAGCCAGGCATGAGGCCAGTGGTATCAGATGTAGTATTGGCACTCAACTTCTTAGCCTCTTCAAAATACGATCCGAATAGCCCTAGCAGCAGCAGCAAGAAGAACTTTTCTTTCCGTAAAGATAGAGATGATAAAGAGAAAAGACCAGACCTCGTCAAGGAAACTGAATCTGAAGGGTCTTCATAGGAGTGATCCAGTAAGAAAATAGTAAAACACAAAATTCTAGTTTTGGCTTCACCATATGAAAAAACAGATCAGTTACATTTTTAACATCTCTTGTGGATGTTCATCTTGACTCGGCTTCTTTGTATGTAGAATGTTTCTGTTTCTGTAAAAAGATAAAAAGACCAACTTGCTTTTGAACATATATACATATATTCAAAAACGCAACTTTGTCCATACATATATTTATCAATTTTCTGATTAAAATAATCTTAGGATACGTTATATATGGTAAAACATTTCCCGCGCAAAGTCGTTATATTAAGTGGTTATATAACAAAACTGATCGAAGAAGACTTTCACTAATATCTCTTTCTCTAATTGGTTTTAGTGATTCCTGAAAGAGAAGCTACAACAATGGCGGAAAGATCCTTCGCTCAGCTCCCGATGTCTTCTTCTCACATTGGTAGGAGGACGCTAAACACTCGAAGAGCGGGTTTTCCGGTATCGGAGTATTGGATCCACGCAATTCCGGTGATCGTGTTTCTCTGTTTTTTCATACTCTGGATTTTCTCTCACTCAGGTTCTTTAATCTTTCTTGCTTTAGTTCTTTGGGTCTAAGAATTGATTTTCCCGAGAAAATGGATCAATAAGGTTTCTTCTGATTTGGTAACTTTACAGTGAGTGTGAACATGAACGATGGAGAGATAATGTCGATACATCGTCTTGGTAAATCCATTGAAGTGAGAAACGAATCTCATGTCAGTTTAGCAATTCTGGCTTCTTCTGCTGTTTCTCCAACATCAGGTTTCGTCTCTACCAATCAGAAACTGACAACTCACTCCAACGCAACGGAATCGCACGATGGAACTCGATCGGAAAACAAAACAATCGCCGGCTAATCTCTGACCGGAGAAAAGTTTCTTCACGGTGTGAATTTTTCAGTCTCTTTACTGATTTCTTAGCATGAACAGAATTTAGAATCATCAAAACAGTGAATTTTCTTTCTAAAGATTGCTTTTTTCTTCTTCTTCTTCTTTGTATTTGCTATCAAAGCAAAGAGTGACTTTTGGTTTCAGAGTTAATATTGTAAAGATCGAAATATAAAGTTTTGCATTGAACATTAAAACTACTTTTTTCAAAATCTGCGAAGCCATTTAATGGAATTCTGAATGTTATTGCTGAGGATGTTCGAGTTCACTGACCTCTCCATCAGCGCAATTTCCGACCCAAATATACATCGTTTTGTTTCTTTGAGTTGGCAATACTCTGCAACAATCTCTTCTCGGTGACTGCAAAATGTTTTTCAAAAAACCGGATTTACAAATTGAATTGGACGTTTAGGCTAATGCTAAGTGTTTTCAACAACAAACCGGTTTTAAGTTGGTGATGAAGCAAACAGAGGATATAGACTAACCTTGTGCCACCGGAGGGGATCAGGTCGTTTAAGAACTACGACAGAATCGATCTTTCCAGGCGAATCGAGCCTCCATCGGCACCTAGGAACCCGTCTTGTTTTGTCTAAGTTGTAGTAGCCAATAATTTGGCGACGTTTTTCGTCATATTTTGCTGAGTTTACATAGAATATGAATGGTCTCTGGCAAGGATGTCTAGCCACAGGTCTGGTGTTAAAGGCGTAACCAATGTAGTCAGCTTTTCGGAACCAGTTAAGAAATGTTCTTGAAGGCATTTCGAGCTCACGAGGGGAAATGATGCCTCGGTTTATCTGGACTACGAATCCCCATGAGACTGAGATAGACCAGAATCGGTTCTGGTCGTAGCAGATGGACTGTTGGAATACACTAGCTGAGTCAAGAATTGCTGAAGACATCAAGTGCCGGAGAGCATGTGACCGCTTCATCTTAGGGAATATCGGCTGCACCACGTCGATGTGGTGCAGTGAAACTAGAGGAGCCACTGGATGTGCACCTAGTAGCCCCAACAGGTCCCCATAAACATCGTACTGCATAAACAAAACCATGTCCACATTATTTAATGAGTCAAGTTAGAGATATTTAATCCAAATTAGAGATATTCAATCCAAAGGCACCTGGTGAAAGCCAGGCTCTTTGGTGAGGGGTACGCCAAGCTCAGTCATACAAGCTTGGATTCGATCATCACTACCGTAGAGACCAGGGTACCTCTGGATGCAACGATCCTGCATCCTCGATAGTTCAAGGGCAAGAGGATAGCTAATAGCGAAACCACCACCTCCAAAAGCCATCGAGTATGAGAAAAAGATGTTCTGAACGTGAGCCTCAGAGGAGCTACCAACATAGTAGAACTGAGTGTGGTCGTACTTTGAAAGGACGTTAACCACATTGTCCACCAGAAAAACAGTGTCGTCATCTCCCATCACGAACCACCGTACTCCTTCTTTCCCTAACCGTAGTGTCTCTGTCACAACTCGAGATATCCTCACCGCTGCTCTGTCTCCAACTGGATGTGTGTATCTAGATAACACCAAACATCTGAGTTTAGGTTTCTTTTCAAACACGTCAAGAATGTAGAATGTGTTAAGTACCTGAAACGTGAGGTGTCTTGAGAGATTCTGATTTCTGGAAGAGGTTCGTTTCGGTAACTTCTGACTCTCTCGTCGATCCAGACAACACCATGTGTCACATTAGGTCGCCACCATGATTTGATGTACTCTTTCCTCGTTTCCCACAGAACAGAAGACGCTGCTATACCGAAAACGATGTGATCTAGCGTCGTGTTGAACATCCTTGGTTGTTGCGGGTAAAGAGCAGGGACATGAGGAGGCATATCGTCGTCTTCTTCTTCTTCTTCAGAAACAGCAGTGGAAGAGTTTATTTGGTTGATAAGGGACAAGTGGCTATAGATAGATGAAGATGGACGGCAGTTCTTGCTTCCACCGCCTCCTCTGGTGGTGGAGATGAGAAGCAACGGGAGGAAGAAGAGGAAGATGAAGATCCATGGCAAAGGAGATCGAAGAAAGCTCAAATGAGAGATCCTTGAACTATTGCTGCTGCTGTTTTGAGTCAAGTTTCTTGAGTGGTGACGATCTTCTATAAGTCTGTTCTTAGAGTTGCTCAGACTGGTGTTAGAGCTTCCACTGTTTCCCATGGCTGATGGGAAGAGAAGAGAGGAATGAATACTAATTTGTTTATTTTGCCAAATTAGATTTTGTTACATCACATTTTAGGAATAAAAACAGACGTTTCGCGCGTGACAAGCTTAATTTAGCTAATGAGAAAAGGTCTCTTTCCTAATTTTACTGCAAGAGCATGACCAACAAAAACCAAGAGTTCTCACATTCACCACTTTCAACATTAAATACAATCATTAAAGCAAGTCAAAATTTTGGATCTTTCTCTAGGTAATCATAACTAGTGCACTGGTGTTTAGCCATATCAGTGCCTTGTCTGCAAAAAAACAACAATACATTGTCAAACAACAAAAGAGAATTTGCAAAAGAAATAATTGATAAATTCTGTAGAATACTTAAGAAAAAAACTACAAATAAGAATGATTTACCTTTCTTTTCTTAAATTTTCCTCCCCTTCGTGCTGGCTGTTCACCATCCTTATCCAAGAACTTTATTTCGTCGTAAAAATTCTCGGTTAGTCCAAGCAACCTGATCCAGTTGAACATGAGTGCATATTATCGCACAAGTGGACCAAATGAAATATCAGACACTTCAGTTTCCAACCAAAGCAAAAGACTTACCCGCTGCTGGTTTTCAAGCGCTTCTCTCTTTTCTTATCTTCTTTAGTTCGAGGTGCCCGGACAAAGAGATCTTCTTCTGCCTTTTGCTGCCTCTCATACTGTGCTATGAACCTCTTCTGCTCCCTGCTCTCAGCTCCATAAAACTCTCTGATCTGTTTATATTCATTCACTCATTTAGTTCAAACATCAGATTAATAGCTACCCATATCAACTACAAAAGTATTATCCATCCAACCCACCTCTTCAGGCTTATCCTCAAGCTCATCCAACACATCTTTCATGTATGTATCTTCAGCAGTTCGTCGTAAAAAGTGTTTCTCTTTTCTGGCAGCATCTCTTTCCTGTTTTGACGTCTTATCGTCCATAGACATAGGAGCAAATTTCGGGGGTCTATAAACACCAACATCCTACATTTACACAGTCCCACAGTAAATAAAAAGAACATGGAACATATTTCTTCACAAGTGTGGGGAGAAGAACAACCACCTCTGCGTCATCCTCAATTCTGTCAACAAGCAAGTCTGGTTTCGGCTTATAACTTGAAAGATCTTCAGAGTTTTGGGCTGTGCCCGATTCTTTTCCCTCAGAATGAGCTAGCTCTGTCACAGACCCACTGGCTGTGGTGAGCTTCTGAATCTGGTACTGAAGTTTTTTGTCTATTGGACGAATCTACACAAAAGAAAAACGAGCTAAATATTACTCTATGTCTTGTTGATCCATAAAACGTGTAAAAGAGACAAAGATGCAAACCTTTTCCAGAAACATTCTTATCTCTACAAGGCTCCTTGCAACAGGATGGCCATCAATAGAGAATCCTTTAGCTTTTCTTAGCAGATAATAAACAAGACACTGGCAATAACTTAGAAGTAACAGATGCTTGGCCTCAAGATAACTTATTCCATCGCCTGTCGGATAACTGTTTGCTTTTACCTATGATTTGCAAAAGAAAGTCAGTATGTCGTGAAAAACCCATTGTGTGTCTTATAGGTAATGGCAGATGCAGTTCACAGAGGATAATTTTAAATCTTTACCATTCAAGTAATCAAAACTAGTTATATCAAACTTCATACCTTTTCAGTCAGAGCCTCTACTTTGATCCTAACCACATCAAGCCCTTCCTTCATTTCCCTTAACACGGAAGCTAGTTGCGGTGCTTCTCTGAGATAATTACAATAATAAAATGAGACTAGCTAAAAGTTGAGGCATATCTGAACATACAAGTTCTTGAAGAGTATTTGTTATTAAGCATAACTCACATCTTTATTCTTCCGAAAATGCTCGGTTTTGTGATTTCTTCCATGATCCTAAATGTTCAGAGACAAGCCTTTCATAACAAATCAAAACAATGACATAAACTAATAAACTAAACATTAGAACAGAGTAAGAATATAACTACATTCTGTGTTTCCATAGTTAAAAAAATCTAGCAATGGAGAGAGCTAGTGAATCATCCCGAGAGGACATTCGAGTTTATATATATAGTGGTCAAGCGAAATCCAAAGAGTAAAGCTATAGTAAGGGTTTAAGCACACAGAAAATTATGTCCTGTGTCTCCTCATCCAATAATAAAAGCTAGTGAAACAGAGAAATATAAAAGAGCTAGTGAATCATCAATATCAGCAGCAAATTTCAATTACAGAGAAGAAAACAGCTATAATACAAACTGATTTCAGAAAAATTGAGTTCAAGTCTATCAAAAGATGAATACGCCAATATGCAAATAAACCCAGAAACAAATAATCACGAATAATATAGATTGAAATCTATGACAAACCCTCAGATGCGAAACAAGAGATAAACAAACCAGAAATCGAACATACAAATGAGCTCACTTTTGAAAACTTTAGAAACGGATCAAATTCTGAGCGAATGATGGTGAAGCAATTGTACCTTAAATTGGCGGGCAGCTCCGGAGGCAAGATCCTCGGTGACGGAGAAAAGCAAAGAAGAGATGCTAGGTTTTCTTTTCGACTTTTTATACGTGAACATTAAAACAAAAAAAAGGGTGTTCGATACGCTGCGTTTTAACTTCCTTTTAAGCCCAATGAGCCTTTTTGTAATGATTACTAAACCCGATCTTACATATTTATTGGGCTGCTTATTTTTTGGGCTGGGTCATCCAGACCTAGAATTTTAAATGTTTTAAATGTTAGGGCGGTACGACTTGAATATAATTAGGTAAGTCAATTTAAGGTATATAAGATAATTTTTCGTGTTTAATGTACAAAACATACAAAAAAAATTTATAAAGAAAACATTATTTAGATATGTGTATATGGTATTACATAGTTAGTCCTTCTGTTTCAGATGTTTTGATATTTTTATAAGAAAAATTATAAAATAACTTTAAGACAATGTATAAGGACAATACAATTAGTCAAATATGTATTGAAAATTACAAAATACAAAATCATAAGGACAAATGCGTTTGATATTATGGAAAATCTCTAACTTATAATATTCCTCTGGATTATGACAAAATAGGAGTTAGACAAAATCTAGCTCATAATATTGATACAATTTTAAATATATATAATTTCAACTATAAACTTTAATGCATTACTATTTTTACTAATATATTGATTTTAACCGAAAAAAATGTAAGAGAGTTTTTTTTGTAGGCGTTATTTAAATCAATGTTCAAGTCAAACATAACATTATTATAAAATAACATAAGACTTTACGGATCAATCTTTCAATTACATATATATAACAAGAGAAAAGGAAGTTTCTGATAGACGAATTCTTGAAAAATGTTATCTCACACGTTTGGTTTAAACAATCATAACCTGATACATATATCTTACTCGTAACGTCAGACAAAAACTACGCTCATATAATTATCAATTTGATTAATGAGGATTACAAAAGAATTGTAGCAAATAAGTATAAAAACAAATTATTTAATACATATTAGATTCTCAATTAGAAAAGGATACTCGCCAAAAATCAATTATATTCGGCCGAATTATCATATTTCTTGCATAGTGTTAACTTTTCTGAAATAACTTTATTAATAAATACTTGTTGAAAATATGAAATATCAATACTCAAACATCTAGTTTAGTTTTTATCTAATAGTATCCGTGCGAAAAATGCACAAAACCTTTTTTCAGCTTAAAGTGCATGAGTATATTAGTTTAGAATATGATTTTCAAGAAATGTAAACTTGAAAAGTCTTACATAACCTTATTAATAAAAAATAGCTGAAAATATGAAAAGTAAAGAAGAGGAAGAAGTGCTAGGGTTTTCTTTTCAATTTTTTATACTAGAGTGAGCGAACAATAAAACAAAAAAGAATGGTGTTCGATACGCTGCGTTTTAACTTTCTTTTAAGCTCAATGGTCCTATTTGTAACGATTACTAAACCCGATCATACATATTTATTGGGCTGTGTATTTTTTGGGCTGGGTCATCCGACCTAGAATTTTAAATGTTATGATTGTACGCTTGAATATAATTTGTTAAGTAAATTGAGGGTATATAAGATAACTTTTCGTGTTTGATGTACAAAACATACGAATTCAATAGCTGATCGGCGATCTAAGAGCTACAAGGGAGCGGTTCTGGATGGCACCGGGCTGGTAAGGCGCCAAAGCTGGCGGTTATCCTGACGCTAAAAGAGGTCATCGTCCTTCTTTTTTAAGAACCAAAAAGGAGATGGCAAGTTTGGTAAGGTTTCATAGCTTAGTAAGCGTTTTACTTTTCGTTTATGGTCGATACTTACAGCAGATGCTAATGTTTGTGATGATGGAATTAATGGTGAAATCATGGCAGGTCTATCGACCTTTGTTTGAAGATGTGAACAAGGAGGAGACGGTGCTGGCTGGGATAATGCAGACCAGAATAATGCAGGAGTTGGTCCTTCCGATGACACTACTGTCACTTTGGCAGATGAGGACGATGGAACGAGGCTGGATTTGGATGCAGCTGCGTTATCTCCAAGTGAGGAGGTAGCAAATATGGTCGATGGATTAGAAGATTATGAACAGGAAGATATTTTTATGTATTCAGAGGAAGATCTCCTAGACGACTTTGTACAAACTTTACAAAAGTGTTGGGTAGCAAGGCAAGCTAAACCTCCAGCAGGTTCGAGTAAGTTGTCTTCTATATTTAATACCCCAATTCGAGGGGTCAATTTCAAGAAGACATTGGCAATGAAAGTTTTGTCACTGAGGATAACCCCGAAGCAAAAGATAGCTAAGGAGGGCCTATCGAAGGATAAGGAAAAAAGTCCAATGAAATTTTAATTTTAGTTTATGATTAATGTTCTTTGTTGGAATTGTCAAGGGATAGGCAATAAAATTACAATTAGTTATTTGAGAGATATTTTGAAACAATTTAAACCATAATTTTTATTTCTGTCTGAGACAAAAAATAATTTTCTATTTATGGAAAGATTGCAATGTCATTTTAGATATAGTCTTCTAACCACGTTAGAACCAACTAATATGAGTGGAGAATTAGGTTTATTCTATACAGATTATATGAATGTATCTATAAATTATAAAGATAAGAATATGATTGATATTACTACAGATTTGAAGGGCATGAAAGCTTTTATAACTTTCATTTATGGTGAACCGGGACGACAAAAGAGAGATCTAGTGTGGGAACATTTTACTAGGCTGGGAATTCAACGACCAAAATCATGGTTAGTAATTGGTGATTTTAATGAACTTACTGGGAACCATGAAAAACAAGGAGGATCGATAAGGTTTACATCCCAATTTGTCTCTTTTAACCAGATGCTACAAAATTGTGGGCTGATAGATTTCCCGGGAATAGGGAATTTCTGGTCATGGTGGGGGGGTTCGGCAAAATGGAGTCGTCCGGTGCAATCTAGATAAATCTTTTGGGAATGGAAAGTGGCACGATTTATTTCCAAAATCAGAAGTTAGATATATGGATATGATAGGGTCAAATCATAGACCAATTTTAGGACGCTTCTCGGAGATTACGATTACAAAGAGGAGACAATTTATTTTTGATAAGTGATGGATTGGTAAGACCGGTTCCATGATCTTATACAGAAGAGTTGGGATGGTCATCAGTGTAGATATCATGTCTCTCTGAATCAAAAGTTGAAGTTCTCTCGGTGTGACATTTCACATTGGCGGCATCAGAATATTTTACCTGGACAACAAATGATTACAAATCTGGTAGGGGAGTTGGAGGGCCTCAAAAATAGTGGGACACCGGACTCTGATAGAATATTACAAGTTAATATAGATCTTCAATGTGCTTATTGTGACGAGGAAGTGTACTGTAAACAAAAATGTCAGACAAAGTGGTTGCGGGAAGGGGATGAAAATACAAATTTTTTTCATGCTCAAACGAAGCAGCGTAGAGCCCATAATAGGATAATTGGTCTTTATTATAGTGAGGATATTTGGGTTACAAGAGATGAAGATATCCTGAAGGAAGCTACGAATTATTTTTCAAGTCTCTTTTCTAGTATTGGAGATTCTACTTTGGTTTTGGATGAGTTGGAATCCAAAATTAGTGATCTGGATAATCGGATACTGATGGGCAGAGCATCTATAGATGCGAGACACTATTTTTGATGGATCCCTCGAAAGCCCCTGACCCTGATGAGATGACGGCCTTGTTTTTCCAAGAGGCCTGAGACATAGTACAAGATGATTTGGTTCATTAGGTGAATAATTTTATTTCCAAAGGTGTTTTCGATGCCAGTTTAAATAAAACAAGTATATGCCTTATATTGAAAACTTCTCGGCCTACGAGGATGGCGAAATTTAGACCAATTAGTTTATGTAATATAGCATATAAGATAATTTCTAAAGTTATGTGTCTGCGAATAAGTAGGGTGCTTCCAAAGTTGGTGTCGGAGACGCAATCTGCTTTTGTCGCTGGGAGAAACATCTCATATATTATTTTAATCGCTCAGGAGATGTTTCATGCTCTTCAGACGAATCCTTCAGTCAAGTGTAAATTTGTAGCCATTAAGACTGACATGAGTAAAGCATATGATCATGTATAATGGAATTTCGTTTAAATTTTATTGCAGAAATTGGGATTTTGTGAAGCATGGATCAAATGTATAATGTTTTATATTTCAAGTATGGAATATTCAGTATTATTAAATGGCGCTCTTGGAGGCTGC
This sequence comes from Lepidium sativum, assembly GCA_023374145.1. NCBI lineage: Eukaryota > Viridiplantae > Streptophyta > Magnoliopsida > Brassicales > Brassicaceae > Lepidium > Lepidium sativum. The sequence goes on from JAKUCM010001863.1 coordinate 13,794, forward strand.
ATTAGACCCAAACGTGGGTTAAGACAGGGTGATCCTATATCACCATATATCTTTATTTTGTGTACGGAGGTATTAATCTCGATGTTACAGGTCGCATAACAGCATGGATTATTGACGGGTATTTCTATCGCTCGAACTAGTCTGCCTATGACACATTTGTTATTTGCTGATGATAATCTTTTCTATTGTAAAGCTACAAAAGAAGAAATGCATCAAATATTGGGGATACTTAGTGAGTATGAGCGGATCTCTAGTGAGCATATTAATTTTCAGAAGTCATCAATTGAGTTTGGCCAAGGAATACCAGATCCTGACATAATAGTTTTGCATCAAGCATTGGGAATTCATAACGTGGGGGGAATGGGTTCATACTTAGGTCTCCTTGGGAATTTTGGAGGAGCAAAAACAAGATATTTGCCTTTGTCAAGGAGAAACTTAGGGACATAATTAATAGTTGGTGTTAGAAATTCCTGTCCAAAGCCGGGAAGGAGGTTCTAATTAAATCAGTGTTGACAGCTCTGCCTACATATGTGATGTCTTGTTACAGACTTCTGAAGTCGATTGTGCACAACTTGAATTCTACTATTGCCGATTTTTGATGGTCTAGCTCTGGAACCTCGAAGGGGATTCACTGGTTACAATGGAGGAAGGTCTGTAAACCAAAATCGGAAGGTGGTTTAGGATTTAGCGTTCTGGAGGATTTTAGTTCTGCCTTATTAGCTAAATAATTTTGGCGTCTCATTGAAGCCCTAAAGTCGTTGTTGACACGGGTACTAAAAGGGTGGTATCTTAAGGATACATATCCGTTAATGGCGAGGGAGAGGGTGAATCCGTCTTACGGTTGGCGGAGTGTTTTATCTGCCCGATTCTTAGTGCAGAGAGGGGCGATTAGGAAAGTTGGGGATGGGGCGATGATCAGAGTATGGGAAGATACGTGGATTCCAGATTTCATACCTCGTCCTGCATCACAAATGGTTTTGCCAATGTTCCCTGATCTTACAGTGGATCAATTTTTTGATCGTCAGACGGGATACTGGAAGGCGATTTTGGTCCATCAATATTTTGATTCGGTTAATGCCCAATTACTTTTAGGGATCCTTATACTACGACAAAAACGGTCGGATTATTGGGGTTGGCATTTTACTGAGAAGGGTCGGTATTCTATAAATTCAGGGTATTAAGTTCTGAAGACTCTTTTGGATCCTCAGAGAGGCTTTCTAGGTCCAACTTTTGAGGCATTATATGAGAAGGTTTGGAAGATTAATGCTCCGAACAAAATTCAGCATTTTCTATGGCAGATTATGTCTCGAAATGTTGCTTGTAAATCAGAATGTGGCAATGCGGGGGCTCCCCTGTTCTCCGGATTGCCTAAGATATAGAGCGGAGGTGGAGATTATTAACCATATGATGTTCCACTGCCCCCTAGCTTTACAAGTATGGACTTTATCGGACATCCCATCAGTGTTACAGAGTTTTCCAAGGGACTCAATTTGGTATAATCTGGACCACTTAGTTTGGAGAGTGACAGACGGAGGAGATTATCTTTATTTTCCTTGGTTGATTTGGAATATTTGGAAGGCAAATAATGATTTTTTTTTCGAATTCGGTTATTGACCCTCGCAGCATATTCACGCGATCGAGTGCGAAATATGAGGAATGGTTAGAGGCTTGGTTGACAACAGTTACTTCCCGACCTCGACATTTGAGCTTCTCCGTGACACATAAATCCTCTTGGATTTTCCCATCTACAACCAATTCAGGGTTCACGGGTGACAGATGTTTCGTCGACGCGTCCTAGAAGACGACAGACCTACAGACAGGGCTAGACTGGTATGGTTTTCCAGATTCAGTAGAGGGTGTTTGTTCGGGTGCTTGATGTGTCCATCATAGTTTGCCAGCACTGCATGCAGAGGTGGAAACTGTCTTGTGGGTCATGGATTCACTGGTGGCTATCCAAGTTTTGGAAGTGGAGATGATGACAAATTGTGCAGCGGTGTTGGAGATTTTCATGAAGACGAGGGATTGGCGAGCTTTTCTCCCATATCAGAACGACTTTGCACGGTTACGTGATTTGTTTTTATCTTTCATGCTTTCGGGAATTCCTCGTAACCTCAACTATAAGGCTGATGCTCTCGCCAAGTTGTAGTTGATTGTAATAACTTTTGGTTGTGCACCTTTGCATTTTTATAATATTGCCGTTGACAAAAAAAACATTATTTCGATATGTGTATCCGGTATTACATAGTTAATCCTTCGGTTTGAGATGTTTTGATATTTTTATTAAAAAATTATGAAATAACTTTAAGACAATGTATAAGGACAATACAATTAGTCAAATATGTATTGAAAAATACAATGGATAAATGTGTTAGATATTATGGAAAATCTCTAACTTATAACTATGCTTCCGAGTATGACAAAATAGCAGTTAGACAAAATCTAGCTCATAGTATTGATACAATTTTAAATATACATAATCGCAACTATAAACTTTAATGTATTACTACTTTTATTAATATATTGATTTTAACTGAAAAAGTTTTAAGAGAACTTTTTGTAGACGTTATTTAAATCGATATTCAAGTCAAGCACAACATTGTTATAAAATAACATAAGTCTTGATGGATCAATGTTTCTTTTATATATAACAAGAAAAAATGAATTTGTTGAAAGACGAATTTTTAAATAATTAGAATCCGATACATATATGTTACTAGTAACGTCACACAAAATCTTTGCTCATATAATTATCAATTTGATAAATGGGGATTACAAAAGAATCGTAGCCAATAAGTATAAAAACAAATTATTTAATACATGTTAGATTTTCAATGAGAAAATGATACTCGCCAAAAATCAATCATATTCTGCAGAATTATCATATTTCTTGCATAGTGTTAATTTTGCTTAAATAAATTTATTAATAAATACTTGTTGAAAATATGAAATATCAATGCTCAAACATCTTGTTTAGTTTTTATCTAATAGTATCCGTTGGAAAAATGCACACAACTTTTTCTTCAGTTAAATAAACAAAATAATCAAAAACCTAAGGAAAATTGAATGAAACAAACAAAATAATAGAAAATTTACTTTGACAAATGAAACCACGACGAAGATCGAAAAAGTTTCGATTGGGAGGAAACAGTAGAAATCCGAGGTTGAAAGATGGATCGTGAAATAGGGAGAGAAGGACTACAAATTGAAAATAACATAAATTGAACCAGTATGTATTTCGATTATTTTATCGGTTCTCGTTTAATTTTCACTAGTAGCAAAACAAACCAAACCACCGAATTTGGTTCGGTTCAATTTGATTACATCCTTATTTCCTTATTCTCTAGCTTTCACTTTCGACAGTTTAAAATCATTTGCTAAATCAGTAGTCGACAATGTTTATTTTGTATTATGTGATTGGTTCTTCGTGCTCGAAGTTGGTACAACCCAATGCTAAAGTTGTAATCGGCACGACTGAAATTACAGCAATAAGGGAAGAAACAACATTATTATTTGCTCCAAGTTGGACAATGTTCCAAGACAAAAGCTATGAATCAGAGAATTGTGAACCAAATAATTTCTACTGCCAGATAAAGACTCACAATAACTGGACAAGTTTCAACAAGACAAAATTACAAACAGATTCTTGATAAACTATGTTGTGTTACTTCTTACTCCATTACCTCTGCAAATTGACTCAGAGGTTACTGCACGGTTGCCAGATGAAGAGCAACGAGTCACATAGCATTTACCATTCGCTTCATCTCCGCTGATCTTCTGGGATCAGCTTCTTCAATCGCTCTCTCGGTCAGCACATGTTTAATGCGACACATTGATCTCCTCACCTATACATAAATGCAGACTCACATTAATGCTCCATATATTGTCATCAACTTAAGTAAATTGAGAGTTAAAGTCAACCTTGTATTACCTTTGGAATGCGCTCAGGGTTTGGAAACTGCATGTTCTGAGCTTGAAGCATCTGACGTTGAGTCATCAACATGTTTTTCTCTTTTAGAAGAACGTACCAGAGCTTCTGAAGATCATCCCAAGACTTGAGACGCAGTTCCGAAGCTTTCCAACCTCGACCTAAAACCAAATGACAACAAATTACCTAAAACACTGTAACAATTCTTGATCTAACAATTTATGGTTCCAGTGATTTCATGGCATAGAGACTAACATGTAAAATTTTCCCCATAGTTTCAAAGGAAGCAGAAAACAGAGACTCAGAATATACAACTTTAATACATATCAAATTTATGATTTTACATATATTTATCAATCTATGAAGAAACTATCACAAATGAAAACGAATTTGAAGTAAGATAGTTACGCACCATAAACAACAGGTTTATCTTCGTCCTGGCTTCTGTCAAACTCAAAGAACTCTTCCAGAGGGTTTTTAGCTGTTCGAATCGTCGAGGAGGCAGCTGCTGCAGAAGTGGACTCCGATCTCGTCGATGCAACCGCCAAGAATCTCCTCCCAAAAACTCTCGTAAGAAACATGATAACAATTCGATGCGACGTTTCAGTTATTCAATCTCACCTACCAAAGATCATCAACAAACAACAATCAGAGAACGAGATTGGGATAACAAAATGGTAAAGTTTGATGGAAAGTCGTCCAAACACGTAAGGAATCTTCAAAACAGCAAACTACGTCTCGCGCAACATAAGAGAGAAGAAGAGATCAGAACTCACCGGAAAGCAATTTGACGGCGACAATCACGGTGACCGAGAATTGAAAACCCTCTAAACGTTTTCCGGAAGGTGACACAGGTTTAGGCAGACAAAATTAGGACCCAATACTAATTATGGGCCCACGTTTTATTATGGCCCAAGAAGTAATTTATTAATGGCCCAATAACGGTGAAAAGGTACAGTCCACGTCATCAATCCATCTAATTCTCTTAATGATCTAACAACCATTGGATTAAGTAATCAACGGTTGGTATGAAACGCACACGGATAATCTCTGTTTATATAATACATTCAGTGGTCGATTGGTTCCATCAACTGTAATCGTTCATTCCTCAGAAATATTTTCCGGTACTTGTCATCTTCTTCCTCTGGTTTAATAAAAATTGGATCTTGGAGCTATTGTATTTTTGAAAACCCGTTGTTATTGATTCGCTTCTACGGTTTTGTATACTTGAATTTCCGTTGCTGCATTATTCAAAAGAAAGTTTGGTGTATGTTTGATTGTCAATTTCAATCATTTGATCTGGAAATCTAGTGTTTATGTTGGTAATAACTTACAGACTGATTGTTCTTTTTTTCTTTTGATTTTTCACAGAGATTCTTTTTTGTTGCGACAGTGAAGAGATGTCAGGAAGAGGAAAAGGAGGAAAGGGATTGGGAAAGGGAGGAGCAAAGAGACACAGGAAGGTATTGAGAGATAACATTCAAGGTATCACTAAGCCTGCAATTCGTCGTCTTGCTCGTAGAGGTGGTGTTAAGCGTATCAGTGGTTTGATCTACGAAGAGACCAGAGGAGTTCTCAAGATCTTTCTCGAGAATGTTATCCGTGATGCCGTCACTTATACTGAGCACGCCAGGAGGAAGACGGTCACTGCCATGGATGTTGTTTATGCTTTGAAGAGGCAAGGTCGCACTCTCTATGGTTTCGGCGGTTAAATGAACCAGTCTGTACTTAGGGTTTGTGTTTAGGTTGTTTATGAAAGTTTGTCAAGTTTCTTTATCTGAATCTGTGTTTGATTAGACAAAGTAAAAGTTGAGGTGTTATGGTTATAATCTGAATTATTATATGCTTATGATTTCTAAAGAAAAAATTCAGAAGGAATCCATCGATGTTCTTATGGCTTCATTAATCTTGTGTCTAACCCATAATTAACTGTTAAACTATTCTTAAGAGAAAACCAAATTGATTACAAAGAAAAAACCGTAACAATGAAATCTTGTAATTTTCATCTTTATATCGAGCGTTGTGTCGGAAAACCAGAGCCTTCGAACCAAAATAGGGCCAAAATTTAATAGTTTAGATTTATGCTGAGTTAATTAACGAAGTTAATTTCAGCTAATACTAAGCGTCTAATAATGCTGTTCACTAATTTTTTACTCCGCCTTTTGCTTTGAGGGAGCGCGAGGTGCGTAACGGTAGCCACTGGTGCATCTTCCTACAAACTTGAGAACTTCATCTATTAGAATCACCGGAAGCGACACAGCCAGCACCAGAAGCCACTCGTTCAAGCTTAGTGGCACTATCCCAAACACCTGAGCTAAGAATGGTACATAAAGTATCACAAAGTGGAGTCCGAATGAGACCGCCATAGCCAGAAGCAGCCACGGGTTCACCCATGGTGGCATTGAGATTAGACTGCCGTCTTCTGAGAGTGCGTTCAAGGAGTTGAACATTTCAATGGCTACCAACACCGAAAGACTGAGTGTAGATGCTTTGATTTTACCCTGCTGGAAATACTCGCATGAATTTGAGTCGAACGAGAATGTCTGAGAGCCTGCTGTGAAATTTGATACTTTGAAGCCTTCCCATGTTGAGCATTGGTCCCAATGTGCAAGCTGTGAATAGCTCACGAGGCTGTGGCCATCTTGGCTCAAGTCTATGCCCATGAAGCTGTTGTGTGTGTACCATATGATGAATACTCCTACGGTTGCTACTCCTACATACATGCCAATCACCTGTAGTTTGGTAGGTACCCATAACAGTCAGTCAGAAAAAAAGCCTCAGAAAATGAGCAAGGGAGACAAATTCGTTTTTCATACCATATAGCGGAAGAGGATCCAGGCAGTGATAAGCGAGTCATCGCTCCTACGAGGAGGCTTCTTCATAATATCCTTGTCAGGAGGGTTGAATCCTAAAGCCGTAGCTGGAGGACCGTCTGTTACAAGATTCACCCACAGTAGCTGAACAGGGATCATGCCTTCTGGGATTCCAAGAGCAGCTGTCAAGAATATCGATGCAACCTCGCCGATGTTGGAAGAGATCATGTACCTGTTATTTATTCATATAGCTCAGATCACCAACACGAAGAGGTATATATACATATGCAGTATGTAACAATTGAAGACAAACCTGATAAAGGCCTTCATGTTGTTGTAGATGGACCTGCCTTCACCAACAGCTGCAACAATAGTGCTGAAATTATCATCTGCTAACACCATGTCAGATGCTTCCTTTGCTACCTGCAAACTCAAACAGCTTTAAAAATCTTTACTCTATGTCAGCCCGTGGTTGCAGATGAGAGACGAAAGACGAATACCTCTGTGCCAGAAATGCCCATAGCCACACCAATATCAGCCATCTTCAGGGCCGGAGCATCATTGACTCCATCTCCAGTCATGGCAACCACTTCTCCATCTTCTTTAAGTAACCTGACAATCTCTTGTTTGTGCTTTGGTTCAGCCCTCGAGAACAGGAGCCCTCCAGTTTGTCTTAGATGATTTTTCTGATCTTGAACATCCATAAATTCTTTTCCTGTCAAGCTTCTTGAGGAAATATCTTCACCTGCTTCAAATACACCAATTTCATGGCAGATCGCTTCTGCTGTGCTTTTGTTGTCTCCGGTAATGACCATGACCCGGATACCTGCTGTTCTGCAGTCTGCAATGGCTTGACGCACCTCTTTCCTTGGAGGATCCTTCAATCATTGAAAGGCATAGTATGAGTACTCGCCAAAGAAAAACATGAAAGAAAAAGAAAAAGATCTCAGTGACTGCGACTCACCCTTAAACCAACAAAACCAACGAATATCAGATTGGACTCAATTGAAGAATAATTGGATGGGTTGAGAAGTTGCTGGTGCGCAGGGTGGTCTTCACTGCCATCATAAGTGGCGAAATCTGATGGAACATCTGCGTACGCAAATCCAAGACATCTTAATGCACCCAAGGACATGTCACGGAGGCTTTGTAAAATAAGATCCCTTGAGTACTGGTCAAGCTCTTGTACCGAGCCATCAAGTAGCTGAAAATGTGTACTCCTTTCCAATAGATTTTCCACGGCACCCTGCATAATGTTAGAATCGGTCTCTTAAGTGCTGGAAACAGCTGGCCAAAGCATTACAGGCTTGACTTCGGAAAGCAATATATATGATAAATGATGAAGACGGACCTTGACCAGTAGCAGCTTGTTTCCTGCGCTGGAATCCACCATAACTCCCATTGATTTCCGGTCACGGTCAAACTCAAGAGTGGCAATCCTTTGCTCTAATTCATTCCATAGGCGACAACAACCTTCAATAATGTTTCAAAAGAAAAATTCGGGAGTTTAGTATCTATAGAACGGTATAAACATGAGTTACATATATGAACAGAATACATACGTAAGACATCGCCATTAGATGAAGCTCTATTCAAGTCCTCGGGGAATCCCATTTTCTCAACCAAAACCTGCTCAAAAACACACAACAATAATGAGAAATTGCATAAGATGATCACAAACAGAAGTCTTTTTAGTCCGTTAGTTAAAAAGATTAAGGTGCAAGCTAGTGTGGTACACCACTTTACCTTCAAAGCTGCCTCCGTAGGCATGCCCCTAGACACAAATTGATTGTCAGATTTCTCAACACTAGCATCATTGCAAATGGCAGCAATTTTTGCAATCATCTGAAGATTTGCATCCATGCGACCGGCTGGCCAGTCTTCAATCTTTCCATCTCGAGGATCAAACGTGGTTCCCTCAACACTAAAAGATCGAAGGGTTCCAATCCTAGAACCCATAGCAACAAGCTTTGAAACTGACATTTGGTTGGTTGTTAGAGTTCCAGTTTTATCAGAGCATATCACGGTGGTGCATCCAAGAGTCTCCACACTAGGTAACTTCCTGACCAGAGCATTCTTCTGAGCCATCTTTCGTGTGCCAAGAGCCAAACATGTGGTAATAACTGCTGGCAGTCCTTCTGGAATTGCAGCAACCGCCAATGCTACAGCAATTTCAAAGTAATATGTACACTTCTCGAAGGAGAACTTAAAGTTTCTGGGCCAGCCATCAACATACTCCCAGGACAAAAAGTACTTGACATTGATGAGCCACACTAACGCACAAATCAACCCAATGATCATAGTCAGAACTTCCCCAAATTCGTTGAGTTTTTTCTTCAAAGGGGTATCTTCCTCGTGTTGTGATGCTTCCTGAATCTGTGAGTGTACCCTTCCAATCTCAGTATTCATCCCAGTGTCTGTAACTAAGCAAAAGCAGTTCCCGTTCACAACAGTGGTTCCTGCAAACACCATGCATTTCTTTCCTTGGATATCGGCATTCTCATCCACAGGCTTGGTGGTTTTGCTCACTGCCTCACTCTCTCCTGTTAAAGAACCCTGCTCGACTCTCAAGGTTGAACTGATCAAAGCAACCACACGCATATCAGCAGGCACCTTATCACCAACCCTAAGCTCCACAATGTCACCAGGAACAAGCTCCTTTGCAGGCAAACCAGAAACCTTTTTCCCCTCACGCATGACAGTAGCTTGCTGAGACTGAATCTCTTTCAAAGCTTCCAATGCCTTCTCGGCATTAGTTTCTTGCCAGATCCCAACAATAGCATTCACAATTAAGATAAGAAAAATCACAAGCGGCTCAACAAATGCGGTGATGCCCATCTCACCTCCTTCGTCGCCATCTAACAAGGCCAAGACAAAGGAAATAACAGCGGCCGCTAAAAGAATACGAACCAATGTATCACTGAACTGCTCTAATATCAGCTTAAAAAGTGATGTACCCTCAGGCTTCTCTAACTCGTTAAAACCATAGATCTGATGCCTCTTCAACACCTCATCAGTACTCAGCCCTTTCTCATGACTTACACCGAAATTCTCTTCGCAATCACCAACATCTTTAGCCCAAGCAGGGAAAATGTCTGAGGGTGTAGAATTAATGCTTTCTTTTCTACCAAGTTCTTCTGTTCCTTTCCCCATGATTTCCCACTGGCAGCAACAACAGACTCGTCAATCCTCCTAGAAGCTCAACGATGCTTACGTTTCGACTGCAATTATCCTGATAGATATAGAACGAATATTTCTGATAGATCCTCTGAAACTGTTGAGAATACTTTGTCTCGCAACAAAAATTACTTCACTCTAAGAAATCCAATTACCAAATTGAACCACCATCATCGTCATCATCACCATGTCAAACAAATTATGGAGGAAGACTCGATCGATGAATCTGTGGAAAGAAGAAGTAGCCGCCGACTATAATTCAAAGACGAGTTTATTCGATATAGATCTGAATCAAGACGAAGATTAGAAATCGCAATTAAGGAAAAACATAATCAAGCGATGAAGGAGTGTGTAAGATCGGTCAAATATCTAACTAAAGAGATTCAGGAGCTAAAAGAATTCCCGCTGCAAGCAAAATGCCTGGGACCTCTCTGACGTCTCTCTGATTAATTGTGTATTTAAACAGAAGCGTTTGAAGCCCATCAATGGTTACTTATACTACAATTGTTTTGTTTTGGGCCTAGATATTTTACATTGAGATTTATATTAGAATATAATAAATATAGCAAAAATATAATGTAATTAATAAAATAGTTTTTGTCAAAAAAAAAAACGTCAAGAGTCTAATTACGATTATACCCTTAAAACAAAAACTGTTTTCTTCTTCTATTTTCTTCTTTTTCTCTGGTTAATTTCACAAAAGAAAAAAGAAAGAAACATGTACTATAAACCGTCGTCGTTAACCTCTTTTTTTTTTCTCCTCGTCTAACTCAACGTGTTTTTCGTTGTTTTTCATACTCGTTGTCTTCTACTTCTTCTTGTTCTTCGTACTTGTCGTCTTCATTGTCGTGTTGTTTATTTATCAAAGGTAAGTTTCTTCTTTTCTTCTTCCTCTTCTTTTTCTTCTTTTTCGTGAGGGCATTTGGGTTTAGGGTTTACGTAGACATTGGGTTTGTCAATTTCGCGACATTTGGGTTTTTGTTTTTCATCTTCTTCTTCTGTGTTTGTCAAGTATAGTTCTTCCCCGGTCTAAGTGAATGTGATATAGTTTGTAATTAGTTGTGAGGGTAAGGGTAAAGTAGAGTTAGGCTTAGTGTAGTAGAGATATACTTAGTGTAGTAGAGTTAGTATGACGTTTGGTACAGTTAGGTCATAGTGGGGTATAGTTCGATTTTGTGTAATAGAGTTAGTCTGACGTTTGGTAGAGTTAAAGTGTAGTGTGGTAGAGTTGGCTTGTAGTGTGACAGAGTTAGGTTGTACTGTGGTATTGTTGGATTCCGTGTAGTAGAATTAGTTTGATGTTTGGTAGAGTTGGCTTGTAGTGTGGTAGAGTTAGGTTGTACTGTGGTAGAGTCGGATTCCGTGTAGTAGAGTTAATATGACGTTTGATAGAGTTGACTTGTAGTGTGGTAGAGTTGGCTTGTAGTGTGGTATAGTTGGAATAGAGTTAGTATGACGTTTGGTAGAGTTAGTCTGATGTTTGGTAGAGTTAGATCGTAGTGTGGCAGAGTTGGCTTGTAGTGTAATAGAGTTAGTCTGACGTTGGTAGAATTGAGTTCCGTGTAGTAGAGTTAGTCTGATGTTTGGTAGAGATAGATTGTAGTGTGGTAGAGTTGAGTTTTTTGTAGTAGAGTTTATTAACCTGTAATGGAGTTGAGTTTTTTTAATGTTTATCATTTGTTTTCATATTTAGATATGGCATACAAGAAGTACCCGAAGAATATTCTTACACACGGTCTACTAGTGATGAAGAATCGAAGCATCAACCATTTCTGCAATCTTAAAACATCAACAATATGATCAATGGTATTGGTGAGGATGCCTACATACACATAAAGGAGAACACTTGCGTAGGCGTTTTTCTGAAGCTAGCAGACTACGACTACAACTTTACAAGGAGGTATATACAGTACTTGTTGATGAATCAACTAGTGATTAAGAAGAAGTACGAGATGTGGATGTTGTTTAGGTCTCAGCCTACGAGGTTTCCTCTGCACGAGTTTGCGGAAATACCGCAGCTTAATTGCGGTAACTTCTAGGAGGCTTCAAATGTGGCAGATGTTGCCCACAGAGAGCTTTGGGAATATATTGGTTTAGGGGTTGGTGAAGGCCCTAAATGAGTAGAGTTGAAAGACCTCCTGGGGAAATGTAAAGGGTGGTCTTTCGAGAAGAGGAAGATGGTGGGCTTGCTAGTGGTTTTGAATGTAGGAGTTTATGGTTGCAACACAAATAGTAGGCTCCCTTCCAGTGCTGCGAAGTTGGTTGCAGATTTTGAGATGTTCGAGAGGCATCCATGGGAAAGAGTGGCGTTTCTAGAACTAATCAACTCGATAAAAAATGCAGCTTATAAAAAGGATAGTAATTACACTCTACACGGGTTTATGCACACACTTCTAATATGGGCATTTGAGTCCATCCCCATACTGGTTGAACTATTTGGGGAGCAAAGAGAAGGGGCGTCCCCACCAATCAAAAAATAAACCATTGAACCTGAGGACTTGGTGAAGATGGAGCAAGGAAAGGTAAATTTGGTTTCGTAGTAGAGTTGGTTTGGGTGATTGATAGAGTTCATTTATGAATAGTAAAGTTTATGTACGCTATTAGTAGAGTTCATTTACGTATAGTAGAGTTCAATTTCAAGTCTAGTGGAGTTGATTTGAAGTATAGTAGAGTTCATTTACGTGTAGGAGAGTTTATTTATGTGTAGTAGAGTTCATTTACGTTTAGTAGAGTTATTATAAGTGGAGGTAATTTATATGTGGTAGAGTTCATTTGTGTTTACTAAATTGCATATTCTCGTTTACCAGGTACGTCTTAAGAACCTGACTACACAACCTCTGGACATAATGCCTATATGGCCAGATGATATTGCAGATTCCAAAGTGGACGCCATGCTTGGAGACATACTTGCTTAAGTCTAAATGAATCCGTTTGGGACATAAGTAATAAGAGGAAAGTAAATGCTTATGTCGAGGAGAGGAGAGGAAGTGTAGTGCTAGTTCAAAAGAGTAGGTCAAGAAAGGGAAAGAGAAAAAAAAACATAAGGATGACTCCAAGAAAAAAGAGAAAAAACACAAGAAAGAAGAAAATAAGAGAATTCAGATTAGGATGGATGAGTCCACTACCATGCAGGATGTGGTGAGAGTCGTTAAAAGAAAAAGCGGAAGGCAAAGGAGTCGAGTGCATTGCTTGACACTCTTAGAGATATGACCAGAGCCTTCGAAGGGATGAGACACGATTAGAACGTGTTTGCTGAACGTATATATCGTCTTATGGAGAGTAGGTTGGATACCAGGACAAAGACCACAATGCTTGTTGAGTGTGTGATTAGGCTGGAGCGTAACACCTCAGACAATAAAACCATGCTAGAGAGGATTCTTAAGTTGTAAGACACGAGAGCGCAACCACAAGTTTATAGTCTGGCTGAAAATGCGGATGAGGGTGAAGGTAAGACAACTTCACGACATCGAAGTCATGAACATGTGAATCGTGAAGATGACAGAGAAGGCGATACGAACATTACTCTTAACTCCTCTAATAATAAGGAACTTAAATCGGTACGTAAGGGTCTATTTGAACGGACCCTCTACTTCTGGGGGTTGCAGCTGTTGTGTCATCCACGATCATATCATCTTCTCCCTCTTGAAAAGGATTTGTCCTCAAATCTATATCTGCAACATAAGGAAGCAAATCAGAAACATTGAACGAATTTGATATGTTATACTTACCTCGGAGATCGATCTTGTAAGCATTGTTGTTGATCCTATTGATGACTTCAAATGGAACATCAACTCGTTGCAGTAGTTTGCTCTTCCTCTCTTCTGGAAATCGATCTTTCTTGAGATGAATCCACACCAAATCACCTTCTTCAAATATCAGCTCCTTTCTTCCTTTGTTGGCGTGTTTCTGGTACTGCTCTGTCTTCTTCTCAATGTTCTCCTTGGCTTTGGCATGAATTCTCCTAACTTGTTCAGCCTTTGCTTTTCCATCTGCACTACATTTCACACTCAAAGGCAAAGAAATCAAGTCTAGAGGGGACCGTGGGTTAAAGCCATAAACAATCTCAAAGGGAGAAAAGAGAGTGGCAGAATGCTTAGCGTGATTGTAAGCAAACTCTACATGTGGTAGACACTCTTCCCATGACTTGATGTTGCTCTTCACCAACGTCCTTAGAAGTGTTGACAATGTTCTGTTCACTACTTCTGTTCGTCCATCAGTCTGAGGATGGTATGATGTTGAAAACGTCAGTCTGGTCCCTAGCTTAGCCTATAGTGTGTGCCAGAAAATGCCCAAAGAATTTGGTGTCTCGATCTGAAACTATCACTTGAGGCATTCTATGCAGTATCAGAACTTCCCTGAAAAACAGATTAGCTACACACACAGCATCATCCGTCTTGTGGCTAGCTATAAAGTTGAGCCATCTTGCTAAACCCGTCAACAACCACAAAAATAGAATCTCTACCATTTCTGGTTCGAGGTAAGCCAAGTAAAAAGTCCATAGATAAATGAGTCCAGGGCTGCGAAGGAATAGAAAGAAGATGTTGTGATTCTCCCTAGGATAGAACTCTGAAAATCGAGGCTAGAGTACTCGGAATCGAATGAAACTTGAGAAGCGGATAGATTGGAGTGTGAGAAACTCGGTTATGAGTTTTCAGCAGATTTGATCGAATATTTCTTGAGATACGTGGCAAAGGTCTCTGTGAGACAAAGAACTGAAGGATTGATGAAGATGGATATGGCTGCTGATTCGTGTGAATTGGTGGGGTGACGAATTGAAGTGACTAAATGGATAGTTTTCTATGATTAGATGAATTAGGTGAAGAATCTCTTGGCTCACAACGTGATGGGAGATTGAGGCTCTAGGATTTCTAGAACCGTGACTTGAGAGCATGAAAACTTTAAAGAAGTCTTTTTGTCAAAATAATACTCTAAAGAAGTCTACAGTAAGTTATGGGGTTTACGTATAACCCTAGAACCAAAACAACTTCTAGTTCTAAACAAAAACAACATGCAATTTAAATTTATAAAAAAACAGCAAAGTGTTTAAATAACAACAACGAGGTGTCCCCTAATGGTGCACCTCAAAATCTACTAAGTACAAAACCAGATTGGTTTGTACATTATTCTCCTAATGGTAAGACTCTTAAGTAACTCGCCGTAGTGATTCCATCTGCCTCATTAGAAACCATGAGAGAAAACTCAATTGGGACAAAACTCTCTATGGGAAAAAGAGTACAAACTTACTCACCTAAGTTACCTAGTTATCATTACCAGGAGAAGTCTTCAAGATGGAGATGTTGAAGACTTGTGCAGCTGCTAGCTCGTCAACTCCTTCTGCAATGAGGGAATGAGCTTCTTTCGCCAACTCCTTAGCTCTGGAACGTGTAATCCGACCCTCTACTTCTGGGGTTGCAGCTGTTGTGTCATCCACGATCATATCATCTTCTCCCTCTTGAAAAGGATTTGTCCTCAAATCTATATCTGCAACATAAGGAAGCAAATCAAAAACATTGAACGAATTTGATATGTTATACTTACCTCGGAGATCGATCTTGTAAGCATTGTTGTTGATCCTATTGATGACTTCAAATGGAACATCAACTCGTTGCAGTAGTTTGCTCTTCCTCTCTTCTGGAAATCGATCTTTCTTGAGATGAATCCACACCAAATCACCTTCTTCAAATATCAGCTCCTTTCTTCCTTTGTTGGCGTGTTTCTGGTACTGCTCTGTCTTCTTCTCAATGTTCTCCTTGGCTTTGGCATGAATTCTCCTAACTTGTTCAGCCTTTGCTTTTCCATCTGCACTACATTTCACACTCAAAGGCAAAGAAATCAAGTCTAGAGGGGACTGTGGGTTAAAGCCATAAACAATCTCAAAGGGAGAAAAGAGAGTGGCAGAATGCTTAGCGTGATTGTAAGCAAACTCTACATGTGGTAGACACTCTTCCCATGACTTGATGTTGCTCTTCACCAACGTCCTTAGAAGTGTTGACAATGTTCTGTTCACTACTTCTGTTCGTCCATCAGTCTGAGGACGGTATGATGTTGAAAACGTCAGTCTGGTCCCTAGCTTAGCCTATAGTGTGTGCCAGAAAATGCCCAAAGAATTTGGTGTCTCGATCTGAAACTATCACTTGAGGCATTCTATACAGTATCAGAACTTCCCTGAAAAACAGATTAGCTACACACACAGCATCATCCGTCTTGTGGCTAGCTATAAAGTGAGCCATCTTGCTAAACCCGTCAACAACCACAAAAATAGAATCTCTA